>CAOJBJ010978088.1:0-10686 GCA_948291685.1 Euphorbia celastroides | reverse complement strand
CACTATTGAAATTTCATGTTCTGCAGTTTACTTTAGGCAACATCACATGATCAAGTTGATTTAGCTTAATAGCCCAAAACTAAAAAGCATATTTCTCTATAAATTATGAAAAAAAGGAAGAAGTTAAGGTGTATGTGGACTATTTGTGACTTTATTATTATGAAAGTAGTCATGTTGTGATTTCTGGACAGATGTCTTTGATTATAATTTATGAAAAATAAGGAGTAGCAAAAAGATTTGGGGCATTCCGAGAATCGAACTCGGGACCTCTCGCACCCAAAGCGAGAATCATACCACTAGACCAAATGCCCATTTGCTTGACTTTTGTTTCTTCTTTTGTATTTGTTAATAATGTCAAATGTTCCTATTGAACATCTCTTATTTGTGATATTCTTGAATCCCTTGTCAAAGAATAGTGTCAGGTACCAAGAAGTATAGAGAGCTATTATAATTGTCATTTAATTTATTAGTAGTAATTAGTAGTTAATTAGCCTTGAATTATTAATTTAGTCTACAATGTTCCTAGTCTAGAAGGTTCTTTAGGAGGTTACGCTATTTTGTCTTATTAGTTATGTTTTTCCTTTATATGCAACTATTGCAAGGATGTAATTATCAATTATCAAATTAATCAAATACAATAGCATTTGCTATTTTCCTCCTACTCTGTTCTCATCTCCTATTTCCTCTGTTTCTCACCCCAATTCTTCTATCTTCTCATCCCTTTCCTCCATTCTCTAAATTATTCATGTCAGTCAGGATTAAGAACCTGACAAATAGCTTAGGTTTAAGAAAAGGATCTATTTTTCTTGAGAGATCATTGAACCCTCTCTGCTTCCATATTCTGCTGAAGTCCGGCTTATGGTCTGTATATTCCTCGAATTTTCCTGTTCATCCAAATGACAAGGACATAAGCAAATGACTAATACAGTACTTATTGATTATATATGTATCAATGCATTCATAATTTCATATGTTACAAATGCTTGTATGAATTTATATATGTCATTTCTGACTCGTACCATGTCAATACTTTGCAAAACGCGACTCACCTTGTGAGAGTTAAAAACTATAGATACATTTTCGTGCATTCACTGTTTCTTGGTATACATTTGCCAGTTTTGATGTTCGTTCTTATTAGTCAAAATGCTTTTAGATCCTAACATTTGCACCATTTGGTAGGGATGGAAAAAATTGCTCTTTCCATGTCAAATTATCTGAATACAGGTATATAATCTCTAAAAGTCAACAGCTACTTGTCTAAAACTATTAAATATTGTTGATTAGGAATCTGGTCAGAAATTTTAGCTTATTTTAAGGACTCCAGTTTTGAATGTTTGAGCACATCAACAATGTGCCGAACAGTTCGGAAAAAAAAATGGGGCATTCTGAGAATCGAACTCAGGACTCTCGCACCCAAAGCGAGAATCATACCATACCGCTAGACCAAATGCCCTTTGTGGTCATATAGGTTAATTGTATTTTCTTTTGCCTTATTATGGGTTGATTATCTGTAATATATTATAAAATATTGATGTTATTTCTTCATATCAGTCTGGTGCTGGTGGCTAGGAGGAGCAACTTGGTTTTGTCTTCTCCTTTACCTTGCTTTCCGCTAGTCAATTTCAATAGCTTTATGTTTTAATCAGAAAATATTTCATCGGCTCAATTTTGTGGTGAAAACGGAATCAAGATTTTGGTGTATGAATGAGTAATGATTTCATATGTTGACCATTTTGCAGGATAGAGATCAGTTGTCTTCTACCTCCATGGAGGTAATGAAAAACGGGTACGATATCTTTATTTGACTAAATATAGGTCTATAACCTTGAATATTAATGTAAAAAGAATGAGAAGAATAATGAGATGAAAATGCTTTAGAATGGGGCATTTCGAGAATTGAACTCTGGACCTCTCGCACCCTAAGTGAGAATCATACTACGAGTCCAAATGCTCTTTTGTCATATAATTCTTTTATCATTTAATATGCGTATTTTGATCTAACAAAATAAAAAGAACCAGTCAAACAAAGCCTAGTGAAATAAACTCCAGCCAAATCTCGAAGAACAAATGCAAATGTGAACAGCTTAACGGCAATGAGGATGCAAAAGACATGATCCGATCAGCAGATCTATTGGCATTTGGCAATATGGGTGCTTCAGCAACAATGTCTGGTCTCGAGAAAGGAGCTAAATTTCTATTATTTGGATAAATGTGTATTTTAACTGTATTTCTATTATGCACATTGTAAATTTGGTAACTTAATGTTATTTAGCTTTGTTTTTCCTTTGTTTATTTTCCAGTCATGGCATCTATTTTTCCAAAGCAGTAAAGTATTTCGGCTTAAAATTATCAAAGGTACATGAACTTTGTCTTTATTAACATAACGGCTGGGCTTTGCCTCCAAGTTCCATTTTCTCCCTTCAGCGGATTCTTGTTCTCCCCTGCTAGCATGGACAGACTGAAATCGAATTCCTGGCATAATGCAGTGTTATACTTTGCTATTGAAGATCCTATCCCTAGTTCGTTGTTCAAACAATTTTGTTAACAACGATGAAGCATTTTGAAATTTGTGGTTCAAAATTCAATAGGACTTTGTAGTTTTATTTTCTTTTGAAATGTGTGAATTGATTCAAATCCTGATCTAAACATCTTGCCATAAAATCAACTGGTGCCAAAATTTAGTGAAGCTGAAATCCTGTACCTTCAATAATAGGATAATGGAGCAAACTACAATTCAAATAAGTATTATGAAATGCAATCACAACATGAAATACAGCAAGCAGGTCACAGAATTCAAATACTAAAGCACAAAGAGGATGAGATTTAGGTCTTCACATGATGGAATAGGCTACTATGGGATATTTATGCGAGGTTGATAAAATTTTTGAATACATAAACAATATGTTATATGATATTTGGTCATGGGAGTTACGGAATGGTTTCAGTAAAGTTATAGAGGGTTATAGGATTATTCAAATGTAAAATAAAATGAGGTTATAGGACGTTCAAATTCAAAAAAAAAAACATGGGATTATAGGAGGTTATAAGAATTAATGCAAAGTTTAAAATAGTTTAAATAGATAAGCGACAAATTATAAGAGATAATAATATATTTAAATGATGTTGTAAGGCGTTTAATCACAGCAACATGAGATCATAAGATTTCGTGCAAGGTTAAACTAGGTTTACATACATAAGCAGAGCATGTTATAGGGGTTGTAGAATGTTTTAAGCACAAAATAATAGGGTCATAGGATATTATAAAAGTTTATGCAAGGATAAATAATGTTTGAACACATAACAACAAGTCAATTACAACATAATAAGGTCATAGCTATTTATTACGTTCAAGTAAATGATCATTTTTGTGCTTACTATTTCGATGCCCATTTCTATGTTGTTTAGTTTCCATTTCCATCCTACTTAATCCACTGTATCACTTTTAGATAACCTTTAGAGACTAATGTAGAGTAAATCCCCATTATGTAAAGGGGAAACACTTTTATTTATAATAAACAAAGCAGTACAAGAGCATGAGAATATGAACAAGTAAAATCACAATGCATTAAATGATGGTGAAATCAATGAAGACCCAATCTCTTCTTGAGCTCCAAAATGAAGTCATAAACCTTTTTCTGGTCAGGCAGAGACTTGGCTACACTCTCATTCTGCAAGCACCTTTTAGCCCAATCTTAGGACACTCTTCCTCCATCTTGAAATTGCCCTCTGTCTCGTACGCATAAAACCACGTGTAGAATGGGATCAACGCCACGTCCACATACCCCAACTTTTCACCCCCAAAATACTCCTCCTCGCCTAGCTCGCCTTCCAATATCTTCATGCACTCAAGAAATCCCCTCTTTGCCTACTCTTTCTCCTCCCCTTTTGTCGCCCATATTTTCCTCTCCAAATCATATATCTACATCCAATTTCAGAAACTTGATGAGCATTTGGTTTATTCGGTTCAATGAACCAAATATCCAAATTTACACTATAATTTTTACCGAAATGAACTAAAATTACAATAAAATCTAAATCACGATTTATGTTTATAATGAAAATTCTGTAATTTCTAAAATTATAATGAAAATTTAATAATTCGGTTCAAGTAATTCATGGTTCGATCCAGTTAAACCAAATGCGAGGTTAATAAATTGTTTTAATACATGAACAATATGTTATATGATATTTGGTCATTGGAGTTATGGAATGGTTTCAGTAAATTAAGGTTATAGAGGGTTATAGAGTATCATAGGATTATTCAAATGTAAAACAAAATGCCCAATTTGATTGCAAAACAAAGAAGAGAAAAGGGATTGGTACCTTTTTGTCAATGAAATCGGCCCAGAATCTGGGGTAGGGATCGGAGGGAATTAGAGGACAAGTGTGGGGCCAAACTTCATCAATGTACTGAACGGCAATGAGAGATTCCGGGACTGGTTTGCTTTGTGGATGAGAACTGGGTTCATTTGGAGCAAAAGCTGGCTCTTATTGCTCAAATCCTCTTCTTTGTACTCGTAATCGATTCCTTTGAGAGCCAGAGCGATTCGAACCCGCATCCCAAAAGGGCTCGGCCAGAAGAGTCACTTCCTTGTTGTTGCCTGCCATTGATTAGTGTTTTCTGATTTGCTTTTGCTAATTGTAAATTGCTAAATTGATGATGGAAATATTGGAAAGTGCTGAGTCGAGGTGAAAGGGGTTGAGTCGGTGTTGACTGCTGAAGAAATGCTAACGTAATAGTCTCGATTTTTCTTGAACTGCCCACTTCTTTCTACCATTTTTTTTAGTTCTTCCTTTACGTTTTTTATATGTTTTGTAGATTAGTGGTGACAGAATATTGTGCAATCGACATGCTTCCGGATGAAGTTATTATTCCGTTTAATGAGTGATACAGTGAACACGTTCTGACATTTAAATTGATATAAATAATCAGGATGTAGCAAAGTTAAATACTAACAGCCCAATATGTTGTATAAATTATGGTACATTTCGAAAATATGACTCATATTTTGATTCAATAATAGAAAAGAGTTTGTATTATACTTTCACAAACCCTACACCATATATCATCTTAGACAACACTTTAAATATGTAGCGTAAAGTACTTAAAAAGTTGTCACAGGGGAACTGGCTACACTTTTCCAGAAAAAAAGTGTAAAGTTTAAGTCCCTTACCAAAAATGTCTAAGACAACTCTTTTTTTTTCTTGCAACTAACTAAAAGTGTAGCAGTAATTTTGTATAGCAACCTTGTAATGCCGTAACGCAACTTTATCTTGTGGTTGCTAGAAAAATTAAGCGTAATCCTATCTAACACTTAGCATGTGGTGACAACTCTTTTTGGAAATAAATGACAACTCTTTTATGAAACACTTTACTATGTCATTGCAACCTTTTTATATTAAATGTAACTTATTTTAAGAGTTGCAATAAGCAATATATTGATAGTCATAGTTAACGCCATTCAAATACACTTATTTCAGCCTTTCGCAACTTCATTCAAATTTATTTGTACCACTTTTAAATGATTTAAATAAAATATAAAATGTACTATTTTATTCAATTAATTCACATTGGTGTACATAATATTTAAATGTCAAAATAAAAATAATACAAATATGCTACACATTAACAAAAGGACCATTTTCCCTCAAAATATTTAAAAGTAAAGAATAGTCTTCCATATATTTTTCTTGCTACTAGAGCCACCTTGAACATAAAATTCTGGTCTTGATCTGAGGGTACATGTTTCTGATCTGCATTCTGCATAAGAAGCCACTTAAAAACATAAGTATAATGCAAGTGCTATAATAGAATACAAAGTGCAATTATTTTCATTTCCAACTAGATTAAAAAAACATATTTTATTAAGTGGAAGTTCTGGAGGTGCTGCCTATGTACACTAAATCATCAGAATTAGAAAAAAGCAACAAGCAAATTGACATATTGCAACTGAGGAAACCTCATGAATGAGAGCCAAAAGTCCAAAACACTACACCAAACACTAGACCACTGCTTGGATTGTCCTTCTATATACTTCATCAATTGTAGTCAAGTAAACAAAAGTGCTCACCACAGCCATGAATGAGAGCCAAAAGTCCATGAACTGAAATTTTCCAATTCACACATCTATAAAAAAAGAAATAATAAGTTGTCAAGAATCAATAAACAACAAAAGAACCCAGCAAAAGAACTATTATTTAGCATTCAAATTAAATCAAATTGTCCATTATACAGGTATCTCAAATGAACACCCTTTTAATAGCATTTTGTTATGCTACCCCTTCCTTTTGAAACTTATCCATATAAACAGCAATAGTTCTCAATCAGTCATGAAGGGTTCAGAAAAAAGTTGGGTTCTAGATAAAGTGAAGATTTACAGCTTACCGCTCAACATCATTCAAGAGAGTAAATGAAATAAACCTTAATAATCGTAAAATAGCAACAGTATGTTCCTTCCTGTCTTATGATTAAACAAATAACGTCTGTTTCCAAGCTAATATTAGTCATGCATAACAGGCTTGCTCGACATATGAGAAGAAAATAACAAAAACACAAAGTTTCAGAACTTAACAGCCCCCATCTTTTTAAAACTCAAAATTTTTAGTTTATGCAATTTATATAGGAAATATGGAGTAACCCGTTGGACTTTTTGGCATGTACTTGTAATTTGGGAAATGATCTACACTTAATTGGCCAAATTCAATTATTTTATTATTGAATATATACTTATTTTAATTTTACAAGCTAATCAATTCTGTTAATGGAAGAAATAAGAACTGATAGGAAAAGGTCCCAAATTAATAACAATTTCCATTCTATTCAAAACTATCTATTATAACTTCACACTACAAGAAACAGGAGATCTGCAAGGGAATACTTGCAAGGGAAATTTTTCCCTTGAGATTTACTAGCTTGCAACGGAATTTGCAAGTGGATCTTATTTCCCTTGCAGATTTATTAAAAATAAATAAAATGATTATTTTGGTGAGGGAATTTGCAACGGTCCATGATTCCACTTGCAAAATTTTTCGGGGAAAGTTCAAAGACAAAAAATTGCAAGTACTCAAATATTCCCTTGTAATTTATTTCAATAAAAAGTAAAATAAGAAATTAAAAAATGAAAAATGTTATTATTCTAATTTACAGAATATTTTTTATTTAATAAGACATAATTATTTATTAAATTATGGTAAATCGAATTGGTTATACAAATGAAATGAATTTAAGAATGAAAATTTTTATTGTTGAAAGTATTATTATCTCGTTAATGACACTAAACAAATAAATATAAAATAATGAAAAAGTAAATAAATAATGTGATTAACCCTAACCCTAACCCTCCACTATTGCTCCTAAACCGTCACCGCCGCCTCTCTCCATTGTGCTCAACTCCGGCAAAATTTCTTGTTGTCATCGCCATAGTCAAAGTTCTCACTTCCCACCGTCTGCGGGACCTTCACTGTCATTGTTCTCGCGCTGCTCCAACACTCCAAAGCCCCAACGGAAGTCAAGGCTGCCACTCTACTTTTGCTTCGATGGGAAATCCAATATCCCCTTCGGCGGACATCGTCACCTTATTTCCACTTCCACTGCTCCTCTCTTGTTTTCCTCTCTAAAATCCAGATCCTTCGATCTCACTGGATTCCCAATAAGGCAGGCTCCTATTTAGGGTTCAACGCAAAATCTCCATATCTACTTTCAAAAGGTAAACCAAGTGTTGTAAAGTAATTTTTTTTTTCTAAAAACCTAGATTTTTAAACTCGTTCATTTAATTATTGTGTGAGTGAGGAATTGATGGAATTTTGAAAACAATTATTCAAAATCTTTAATGTAGACCATTTGTAACGTGTAGTTTTGTATGTATTTTTTTGTTGGGAGTTTTGTCTTTAGGAAAGAGCTAATTGATGTTATCACTCCATATTGATTTGCTATTCATTTGGGTCTGGTAATTGAACTTGTTTCTGTAGGGGAGTTCTATATAAATGGAGATAAGATGGAGCTGGGTTGTTCCAATTGATTTTGGCAATGGTGAATTTTTTGGAGCTAATCTAGTTTGGAGTAAGTTCGATATGTGTAGGCTTCATTTTTATGAGAGTGCATACATTGCTTCTTCTATATATCATGTTCTTTACAAAATCTAACAAATATAAAGTTGGTTACCATAGACCAAGCCGAAAATGTTGTTTTGAAAGAATGTAAGTCCTCAGAGTTCTTCTAACACTAGCCCACTGCTCCTTGGCAAATTTGGCAGCTAAACAGGACCAACCCTCTCTTCTCCACCATAAGGCGACTCTTTCAGCAGCAACAATAGGCTGCTTCGTGGCATCTCTCTTGTCTACGGGTAATCTCTTTCATTGTCCTTCATTTTTAGCATTCTATTTTTTAACATAATTGAGGACAATTATGTTTTTAAGTGTGTGGAGGGTTGTTATTACAAAATATAGTTATGTTGAAGAGCAATCCTAAATTATAGTCAATGGGAGATAAGAAGTACCCAAGTTAAACCATTTATTCTAGAATTGTGAATCAGTAAGTATTCCTCTTACCAACTTATTAAGACTTATTTAACTTAGCTAAGCACCAGATTTTATATTATGATAGATATTGCTTTGTTTGGTTTTGTTCAAGTTAGGAATGTTTATTGCTTTCTTAGTTGAGTTATGATCCTGAAAGTATTATTTTCAAAGTGGGTAGCTTTTGATCTGTATTTTGCAAATGGGGTTACAATTTCTTAGTTAAGATTATCTTGTCTTCTATGAAATTTTCATCCTGTACAAAAAAGTTGAACTCATAACTAAACCAAAAGACTACTGAAAAATTTTATGCAGATCGAGGGAGCAGGATATTTCCTCTTTTCAATTGCAGTTACTAATTAACAAGTTAGTATTTCATGTTAACATAAATTGCATATCATATATTTGTTATGAAATTGTTAATTGAATATTGCTTCTCGGCTTCTGAAACCTTATATGCTTACTTTAGTCTATTTTTTCTTTGTCCTCTTTTAATTTATTTAGTGTATGTACACATGTTAATCTTGGATTTGTGCAAGTAGAAGAACAAAAGCTGAACAATATTCAATATGTAGTCGCTAGAACTGATATGCATAGTCCTATGTAACACGAGTAGAACTTCCACGTTCGGCACTTAGACACTTCTCGGTAATAGTGTGCTAAGTAAGCCTTTAATACAACTTGAGGTTGAGTATTGAAGAGTGTAAGAAGAGATTCAAGGCACTCAAAGAGGATTTATGGAGATAAGAGTTTGGGAATGTAAAGTTTATTACAAAGAGAGAATGTTAGTACAAAGTTATGATGGAGTACATAACATTCCATGGTTACAAAATGAAGAGGAGAGGCTTATTTATGGTGTTTTGCCACCTCTTCAATGTGTGGCTACAATTAAAGTGCATCAAAATACTCAAAATATCATGCTAGGTCGGTTGCAAGGGAAGTTTCTAGGTTTGCAACGACACTGGATATTTTGTGACGGATATTTCTATATTGTGACGGAAAATTCCGTCACCCTGGACTTTTGGCGAAATATCTGGATACTTCTGGCGACTGATATTGGGGTTTAGCAACACGTTTCTGGGCTGGGCCATTTTTTACGGCCTGTTTGTCTTTCTTTGCCCAATTTGCTTCTTGACTTGGCTTTTTAGCCCAATTTTCACCCAATTCATGCATGAGACCCTTCCTTAAATACTCGACATCCCTCAAGAGTTGTGCTAATCCTCGAGAGAGTCTTTTATAGTTTGTCTCAACACACGTCTTAGCAGCATTTCTCTCGCGATTCGCCCTTCGTACGCCTTCCTTCGCACGGGGGCTCCCTTTTTTTACGGAGCAAGGTTGACAAGGCGTTACATTCTCCCTCACCCAAATTTACGACGCCCTCGTCGTGAGTGGGGCGTTGTCATGCCTTCGGTTGGATTGCTCCTTTCCCTTAATATCACACGTTGGTTGAGCTCCAACTCTCTCCTTAGGTTTAGGGTGAGGCTTACCCTTAACCTGTTGTCTTGGAAGGACTTGATTACTCGTGAGGGGTGGATTTTTCCTCACTTATTTCTCCTTTTGTTGAGTGACCAAGGAGTTGATGACTTGCAATGAGCTTATACGCCCATGTACTTCTCCCTCTCCTTGCAACTCCTCATGGTCGGCTTGGAGGGAAGTTAATTGTTGCCTCTTTGGACAGTCACTTTTCCAATGCGGTCCACCACATTTATAACATGGTTTTGGAGGTTTGGTTGTACTAACATTCGTTTGTCTCTCCATTCAAAAGACTTTTGCGGATTGCCCTCCTTACGGGGTTCTTTCTTCTTTCCATGGCCTTCCCCATCGCTATCTTCGGGTAGATTTGTCTTACCCTTTCTCGGAATGGAGGAATAATCGACCATGTTTTCAACAATTGCAATAGCTTCATCGAGGGTTTGAGGCTTACCTTGACATACTTCAGCTCTCGCGTAGTCTCTTAATCCATCTTCGAAGCGTACTAGGATTTCGTAATCCGACATACCTTCGACTTCGAGCAATAATTCGGTGAATTCCTTGATATAGTCAGCGATGCTACCGGTTTGTCGTAGTCGCCATAACTTCCTCAATGCATCTTTGTTGACATTGGTTGGACAAAACTTCTTGCGTAATTGTTCCTTGAATTGTGCCCATGTCTCGATTCCTTGCCCTCCTTTC
>CAOJBJ010978085.1:0-10671 GCA_948291685.1 Euphorbia celastroides | reverse complement strand
GGTCTCTTAATATGTGTCAAAAAATTTCTACACTTTCAAAATGATATAATAGCTTATTCAACTATCAAAAAGTATTATATGAGATGGATCTTTTAAAAGTTTTAAAAGCTACAATGTGAATTAGAAAGGTAGCAACTTTTTTGGGAAAAGTTCAGGACTGGCTTTGAGAAAATTACTGAAATCCCATATTTCAATTGTATATTACAAATTTCAGTTATTGATTAAAAAGAAGAGATTTTTTATTTATGATGACAATTGCGAATGCATGTTGAAGTAAATGAAATTCAGAACCAATGAATCTCAAATTAGTCTTCAAATCTCAATATTTCAGTTTTCAGAAATACAACAATATGAGTTTTGCTCTTCTTCCAACGTTTCTCTTGTAAATGTAACCAAAAAAAGAATCATACACGTCACCGCAATCATTCATCTGAGCTTTGTCGATCCTCAGTCAATAAGAGAAGGATGTTCATTCACTCTTGACAGCAGTGTATACGTGAGAAACAAACATGAAAGAAGCCCGAAAACCAACCGCTGCAAGAATCAAGAAAATTGCATAGCAAAAGCACGCATTATACCCGACAAAGAACGACATCTGCATCAAACCATTCATTTTCGACCTTGCAAGGAAGAAGGTGCCATAGCCAAACATAAAGATGGCCACTGATCCTCCACGCATCGCTGATCTACATCACATCAAAAATAAAAGAAACAAACAATCATCAGCAGCCATACAACGATCAAGAACAAGTTAACCAATAGACACGCCCATGAATAGAAATCATTCCGTACCTCCACCACCATAGATGATCTTCAGCCGAAAGCTGAATATAAGTCAACCCGACACTCAAGATCGAAGTGATTAAGATAAGAATAATCAGTGTTACAAACAAAATGCTCAGGAGAGTGTAGATTTTGTAGCCCCACAAGCTTGAATATAAATTATGTAGCTCGAGGGCGATTGCACTACAGGTTAATAAACCAGCGAGACAGATTTGGGAAGGCGTTTTTCTATACCATCCTAATGGAGGGATCTCTCTGGGGTACTTTTTTGTTGCAGACGGTGCTTGAAATTCAGACCTGAATCTGTACCCGATCATCCCTCCAAATATTAGCAAGGGAAATATCAAGAATACACAGATGAGAAGAATTGCCGTTATTGTTCCAAATGGAAGTGCAGCTGTAGCACCGTATGATACAGCAATGATGTTCAAAATTGAGATGATTACAACAAGTGGAGCGATGTAGAGAATCCCGGTCAAAAAGACTGTCTTTTTCTGAAATGGAAATTGTTGTTAGAAGACCAAACATAAGTTGGATGTGAGAAAAAGTATTGGGTTTTGGAAAAGGATTCTCACCCATCCGGTTTCAGCAAACTGGCAATGGAAAGAAGCAGCAGAATAACCGCCAATGGAAGATGTAAGGGCGAAGACTAAAACTAAGGATGTAGATAAAGCTCCACGGTTATAAGGGTGAAGTACACCGGCAGATGCCAATAAAAATAAGAGGAAAACCCTGCAATAAAATGATAAAATAAGCAACAGTAAGGAAATGCAAAGATAAATGGCTCAGACATAATTTTGGAACCAAATCAAGGCCTGTTTCAGATTGCTTTTACACCTGATGTCCCAAAAAGCTGTTCTATTTCTAAAACTGTTTGATTTTTGCCCTGGACAACACATTTTGAACGTTCATAAGCTTTGCATTGGACAACACATTTTGACGGTTCATAATAATTAACTAGGAACTGTTTGATTTTGTTTATCAATCTACTGCTGATAGGGAAAGCTAAAAACAGAGCTTTTTGAGATAACAATTTGCAAAAACAACTCCAAACGAACCTTCAATATCACAGTTTGGCCAAAAGACAAAAAATAGTTTTAATAATATTTTTTAAGTTCACTCACATTGCCAACAGTTGAGTTCCTGTCCCCAATACAGCACAAAACAATGACAAGTTTTGAGGTGGCCTGAAAACATCCCCATGAATGTATTTCCAACCCACCTCTTTATCTTCTTCATCATCTCCACTAGAAGACCTGAAATACACACAAAAGGGCACACACTCAATACTGAAGCCTCATGTATCTGAACTCTATAAACTGAAGAGAAAATTGGCCATGCTTACTTTCTCAAATCATTCTTAAGACGCCGCATAAAAAGCCCTGTAAGCAAACCCATCAAGAGCAAAACAATGACAATTGAATTAACAAATGAGAACCAATGAACTCGCTGATGAATTGGAAGAAATGAAGCTCTCGAGTATCGGTCCATTCGGGTGTCAAATGAAGCCGAGGTCGCATTCCAAAGAACCGAATAAGTAAACTCGACACCATCTAGTTCTACATCCTCAGTGATATCCACACTGTGGTTTGGATCACTGAAAGCACTTACTTCAACGACTTGATCGCCATTGTAACGAGCATCAAACTGCACATGTTTAAACAGATGATATCTAAATTTGTAGCTCTCTTCGCGAACCCAACTTTGTTCCTCAACTTTACCTATGAAGCCCCACAGTGGCAGATCATCGAAATAGAATTGAAAGTAAAATTCATTGGAAATAGCATCTCTGAACCGTATAATGTCAGCTACTGAAAGCTTTCTCTTGCAAAGGGTGATCCCAGTTTTGTCCTCCCTGAATCTGAAGTCGTACAAACTGCTGCTCAAACGATCCCCATTCAACAGTTCACCTAGGGTTTCTTGCTTCAGAGCTACACTATCTGCAATAACAATCGAATTAATTTGAAATCCGATCGACAAGATTGGAATTCAAATTCAATTGAATAGCGTTATTGAAATGTTGTCATGTAAATACCTAACCTGGACGGCAGAATGGGAAATCATAGTACCAATACGTCTCACTGCAAAAACCCAGATCGAAAAATCAAATGTTTACGGAAACAATCAGCTCAATAACCAACTTAGGTTTTGTTTACATGAGATATAAGAAGAGGGTACCTCGGGTTTAGCAGCGGGCCAACTTTGTTGACGAAGAGAGGAACGGGATCTCCGGCATTGAACCGATGATCGGCCGACGAAGACACGGCGAACCGGATGAAGAAGGAAATGAGTGTATAGATTAAGGAAGGAATTATCATTTGCGATTAGTAATTTCAAACCGAACCGCGGGAAATTCTGCAGATCAGGCGAAGTCAAGCAACATTAACCACTTTCTTCTGGTGTCTTCGACATGAAAGCAGAATGTTGAGACCGGACGATGCCGTTTCTGTGGCAGTTGAGCTTCACCATGGTATTTCTTCATGTAGTGTCAATTATTGTTGAGGTAATACATTAGTCATTAGTGGCTACAAATTCGAAAGGTGCAAAAGCTTGTACATTTTGTCATGCATATAACTTTGAGTTAATTTGATTAACAACCAATACTTATACATAATAATCAAAGATTAAATTAGTGCATTTTTCTAAATTAAGAAAATTACAATACCACCGTGAAAGTTTAAGGTGTGGTGAGTTCTTTGGATGCATTAGCCCATCATAATTTTTTTCATCCTTTTTAATAATAATAAGTTAATAACCATATATTCACAAATAAGAAAAGATCACAAGCTTACAAAAGAACATCGGAAACAAATGAACTAAGCCATTACATAGACTATAAAAAGGGTATAACCACAAAATGGAAGAGAATTACCACAAATGGTACATAAATAAAATCCCATAATGGTGGAAAAAACAACAGCAAAGCAAAACGATTTAAAATTTATTTTCCAAGGAACCCGAAACTTCGACGACCATAACAGTAGATCTGCATGTACTAGCTGGTTTACTTCCTTCTTCCACCTCCTGTTCAGTCTTGTCATCATTCGGTTCATTATTCTCGTTGCATCTTCTCAAATCTCATTGTCAACTCCAAACTGAAACTTGAAGTTACGATTATAAAGAAGATTAAATTAGGTCTTTTAATTTATTTTCATATTCATTTGTATTTTAAAATTGATTCGATTCAGTTGAGAGTATAAAGTGTTGATTTCTTCATTTTATTACTTGATTTTGTAGCATTACATAAATTATTTTGATTTCTTCATTTGATTTACAAAAGTTGTTTGTCTATTTGTAGTTCTTTAAGCTTTTAAGATTTGAAAAAAGTTTGTACATAAAGTGTTTGATGAATTGCTTGCATTTTCGTTTACTTGAATATTTGGTAGATACCTATCTACATGGTAGGAATATAGTAGTTTTGTGTTTCACGATTTTGATTGTTGATAACTTTTTGAATTTTTACTTTTGAATGATAATAATAAAATATATGGTTCTCACGATATTTTTATTGCATTTTCGTTTTTTTGGGAATCTACATGGTATCTGTCAAAATTTTATTACATTGAATTAAATTACAATGAAACATATTCCTGCTAGATTATAAAAAAACATAACTTTGGTGGACTGAACAAATTTTCAATAATATAAGAATTCTACTAGGTTTCGATCCGGTCAGGCATCTACCATGTATAAAAAATTGATTTTTTTTTTTTAAAATTACTACAATGGATGACGTTTGAAAGATAAACACGAGACAAATAATAAAGTCTAAAAGGGACACGTTAAAAAAATTAACGGTTTGAAAGATAATTGCAAGATAAGATAAGAAACTGTAAAAAAAATGCATAACATCACGATGATATCATCGAATCAATAGAAAGGATAAAGTAAAAACTCCATTTCCAAGCTTCTCAAAAACACAGATTGTAATCTAATAAGTTATAATTTATAAGCTTACAAAAACACCGATAAGGGAACATATGAATTTATTATGAACATTAAATAGAAATAAAAATTCATCTGATTTTTAGTTTTTGCCTAAATTTATTCATCATAATATCTAATTTGATTATCGATTTTAATAATATTTTTGTCGTATTATCTTGTGAAAAGTGTAAATTGATTGACCCACTTGCCAAGGATGGCTGGTTCTTGGATTTCCAATTTTCCATGAGTGCGTCATTTTTTAGTATTACTTCCCAAAACAATTCAAACATTATCATATTCATTTAAAATTCCGCTCATCTTCGCTATAATCACCCCTCTTTCTCTCGTTTTGCCCGATCCCTCTTATGCCAATCCAAGTTTTCTGACTCGCTCTGTGCTCCTTTGCGATTTCTGGTAAGTCCTTTGAATCCCTTTCTCTGAACGCATTGTTCAGTTTCCCCTTCATTTCGACTCTGTATTGGAAATTTATTAAGATTAGGTTTTCCGATTTTGTACCTCATTGTCATTATTCAACTGTTGTAATATTTTTTGTATTGACTTTTGTAAATCGATCAAGATTCTTTGCGCTATTGGATTTCTATGTTATTATTCGTTAGGTTTGATCTATCCGTATGTTGAAATTCGAATTTGTGGATGGATACTCCACTGTTGATAGATACTTGATTCAGAAATGTATTTAGTGCTGTTAAATTTGATCCTTATGATGTTATGCCCTGTATAGAATGAATGTTGAAATTAGGGCTTTGGCAAATCATTGTTTTATCGGTTATATGTGCTTAGAACTCATCAAGTCCATTTTGTCCCATTGCTACCAATTCTTTTCCATTTTATTTATGTCATGGGAGTAACATATTAAGAATGAAGTACATTGATTAATTGAAATGCCTTTACTATATGCATACAGACAAACTTTTACCATTTCAGGCAATGGAGAACCTACCGGTTGAAGTTGTTGGCAACATATTATCAAGGTTAGGGGGTGCTCGAGATGTGGTGATAGCTTCCACAACATGTAGAAAATGGAGAGAAGCTTGCTGCAGACATCTTCACACTCTATCATTCAATTCCAGTGATTGGCCATCCTATCATGATCTCACTACTAGTCGCCTGCAGATTATAATAACTCAAACCATATTTCAAACCACTGGCTTGCAAGGCCTCTCCATTTTAATGGATGATGTTGAGGAGTTCTCGGCTTCAACCGTCATTGCTTGGCTGATGTACACCAGAGAAACCTTAAGAAGATTGTTCTACAATGTCAGGACTTCTCCAAATGTCAATATCCTCGAGTTATGTGGGAGACAGAAGCTAGAAGTGTTGGAGTTGTCCCATAACTCTATCACAGGGGTCGAACCGAATTTCCAGAGATTCCCTTGTTTGAAATCCCTGTCATTGAGTTACATCAGTATCTCGGCATTGGATCTCAGTCTCTTGCTCACTGCTTGCCCTAAGATTGAGGTTCTGAAACTCATCAATCCTGAGATTGCAATGTCCGATGCACAGGTGACAATTGAACTCAGCAGCCCTACTTTGTTGGCTGTTTATGTCGAAGCAATTAGTCTGGACAAGTTCATACTAGAGGCAGATAGTATCGAGTGTTTGCACTTGAAAGACTGTGCCCTCGAAGTGTTTGAACTAATTGGAAAGGGGACACTGAAGCATTTCAAAATCGATGATGTCAGTGTTATACATCTCGATATTGGTGAAACAGTTGACAATCTCGAGTTTGTAGACATCAGCAATTTCACAATAATCTGGCCAAAGTTCTATCAGTTGATCTCAAAGTCATCAAAGTTGAAAAGGCTTCGCCTTTGGGACGTGGTTTTTGATGATGAGGATGGGATTGTGGATATGGAAACTATAGCTGTTTGTTTCCCTCAACTTAGCCATCTGTCTTTAAGCTATGACTTAAGAGACGGCGTTCTTCAGTATGGTTTGCAAGGATCTTCAAAGTTGCTAAATGTGGTTGTATTGGAACTCGGGTGGACTGTAATTAGTGACCTTTTCACATATTGGGTAGAGGGCTTGCTAAAACGTTGCCCGAATCTGAAAAAGCTGGTAATTCATGGGGTTGTATCTGAGGCAAAAAGCCAAGTCGAGTGCGTGATTTTGGCTAATTTCACCTCATCCATGGTTCAGCTAATGAGGAAGTTCATCAAAGTAGATGTGCAGTTCGAATATGAATAGGAAATCCGTCACTTAATGGTCAGTATTTAATTTTTTCTTCGTACAGCTTTGTTAGAAAATTTTTGGGTACAATTTGAGAGCCTCAGTTACATTTTTTGTGCTCTCTGAATCATTATTGATCTCGCATTTCTCTTGAAAATGTAAATTTACTCTGTTTTTGTAAAAGGAACATATAGTTTGACCTTTTTTTTTCATGCTTGTTCATCTTTACCGATGAAAGTACATATTTTTCCTCATGTGAATGACTTTCTTGCCATGGATTTAAATCTGCGTGTGTGCATATCTGTTTATAGAAGAATAATTATAGCATGCTTTTTACTTGTCTTTGGGTACGATTGTCGGTTGGTCGAGATTTCATCTAGTGACTTTCTTTTTGGTTTTCAAAAGATTCTTAATTTCATGTGGTCAATGGGGTTTTGAGAATCTAGTTCTGGTTTAGTAGATGATGTAGAAAGTTTGAATCAAATTTTGGTTTGGATACTTTCATCCATTCATTCATTCTTTTGCCTTACTTGACCAGAGGATTACCAACAATTATAGCTTGTTTTCCGAGAATTTGGTATCTATTTATGATAATATGACAGTTTCTAATCTAATTCTATTGTTGTGAGTCCTAGATTGGTGGATCTGCATCTCGTTATAAACTTGCACAGCTACAGTTTTTCATTCGTTTTGTATAGCATTTAGCATTATACATTTGGTTCTTTGATAGATTTTGGGAACCATACGAATTTACATAAAATCTCAATTCATTTGTATTGTATACTGTGATAGATGAAGGTGCATAGTATAGCCTAAGAGGCTCCTATTGCTTGAGCTTTTTTTCTTCTTTTACATTTTTGATAACTACAGCCGATTAGAGTATTATTTAGTTGTACACTCTTCTCTTTCATTATGGTAATGCAATTTGTCATCTGAATTTCTGTTTTGCCAAATTGCTTTATTTCCAAACAATCAGTTTGAGATTTACAGCTGCAGTCCAACGTATGAATCATTGAACGCCCATAGCCCTGCAGAAACAGTCAGTTACTCTATTGTATAAATTTTGGCGTGGATCGTCTGATCAGTTACTCTATTGAAACTACATATATCTTTTCTCTTTATCATATATGATTGATACCATTGCTGTGACTCAACCTGTTTAGATACATTTATTGATGGACTGGAATTATTTAGCTTGCAGTAGTACAATTTGTTTGTTTTCGGTTATCTACTAATGTTAATATACATATACTGAAAAATGTTTAAGTAAGAACACGACGTGTGTTGTGCTAAAAGAATAAAAGAGTAGCGACCTACAATATGAGTCCTTAGGAGTTAGTTGACATTGAATATGATCAAATTTGTGGCTGTAACTCATGAAAGCAGGCATTTTTAAACCTCAAATTGTTCATGAATTAGTGTTGCTAGGCAACAGTCAGGCGGGTGGGGGCCCTTAGGGTGGCCTGATCACAAACCTATGTTGGCTCATATTTTTCGATTTTTCATGATTCATAAAATAGTTTTATGAAATATTGAAATATAAAAAAGTAATTTATTTAATAAAAAATTTAAATAAAAAATATTCAGTGATCTAGATGTTACATATATATTGTAAATACCAGGATCATTCGTGTATTTTGTACATTAACTACTCGATATATATTAATGAAACCCTTGCTCTCTCATTATTGTGAGGAGAGCAATCGTTATCATGGTATCAGAGCTCTTTTGGCACAGCTGCTGCCGGTGATTCTTGTCTCTACTTTCGGTGACCTCCAACCTTTAATCACATTTCCTTGTTCTAGCTTGTTGCTCTTTTTTTTCCCTTGTCGCCTAGTCTTGCTTCTCATTCTTTTGCCATTAATTACGTAGTATTGTCTCTTTTCATCCATCAATTCTTGATACCAACTTACTTGATTAATTATTGTTTTTCTTATTTTCTTCTTGGTCCATCTATTCTACTTCTTTGGATTAATAATGTATACGGCTCC
The DNA here is from genome assembly GCA_948291685.1 of Euphorbia celastroides. NCBI lineage: Eukaryota > Viridiplantae > Streptophyta > Magnoliopsida > Malpighiales > Euphorbiaceae > Euphorbia > Euphorbia celastroides. Next base: position 1,780 of record CAOJBJ010978085.1, on the reverse strand, counting down.
AAATACCCCCATCTACTCTTGTTGCTTCTTCAATCTCTATTGTAATTGCACCATCAATTACTCATCAACTCTCAATAAAATTGAAAGTGAGATAAATATAAATGAGGGGTTTCATGTAAAAGTAATAATATTTATAAAAGAGGGTATATGGTATAATTTCTTCACAAAAACTACCTTGCCTAATCCCAACTGACCTGCATTACTTGGGTCGGGCCAAGCCGGACCCGAATTTAAAACTCTATGAGAAAAGCAACTATTCACTCTCAAAAGTGTACTTATTTTGGTTTAGTCCTACTCGCCAACTTTTTATTTTTCCTTTTACACTCATTTACAACTTTTAGGGAGATTCTAAACAAAGTTATCTTAACTTTGTTAATCTCACCATTGATTGAGTAAGGTCCACCATCAATTAGATCAACCAAGTTATACTTACTTTGTTTAAAACAAAATAAACATACCCGTACGCCCAACTTTTATTCTCAAAATCTATTCTACAAATCCTAAACACCCCATTTCTCTTTTTTCGGCAAACCAAACCCCCCACCGGCCAGCCCTTCTCACCGACCAACCTCTCCGCCACCTTCTCACCGACCAACCTCCCCGCCACTGTCTCTGCCGACCACCACATCCAAGATCTCGCCGGATCTCGCCAGTCACCTCTAGATCTCATGGTTCTTCCCACGTCTCTAGTCATCGCCGTCGCCTGCTGCCATCTCGCCGAAGTCGTCCCGCCGTTACCGTGTCCTCTGATCACAGATCCAGCCGCCGCCATCACCGGTTCGAGCTCCAGATCTCGCTGGATCTCGCTGTTCACCGCTAGATCTCATAGTTCAGCCACCGCTTTCTGCTCCTTCTCCGGTGAGTACTCCGTCGGCGAGTGCCCTGTCTCCTCCTAATGCTGAGTCTCCTTCATCTTATGTGCTTCCGTCGCCGACAATCTCTTCTCCAGCTAGTGCTCTTGGCCCGTCTGAAACCGGTGTTGTGTTGAAAAGATTCGTTGTTGCTGGATCTGTAGTTGTGATTGCTTTCACCGCCATTATAGTCTGTAGATTGAATTGAGCGGATATTTGCAATTCCTTTGTATTATTCATCACAATTTTGAAGAGTGAGCTTTATATCTTTTTCGCTTTTACTTTGCGAGTTTTAGCATTGGTGTTTGTTTTCTTGTTGGTGATTTGGGTTTCTTTCAATTCCGTTGAAGATTGGGTGATTTTGTTGATGCAATTTCAAGGGTTTGATTCAATAATTAATGGGTATATTAGGAAAATCAGAATCTCGATTGATTTTGGAGTCTGTGATCTATTGGGATTATTAATTAAGTTAGATTTGATATTGAATTTCTGAGTTTTAGGGATTAGAATGGGGGAATCGGGTAGCGAGAATGCGAAACAGAGAGAGGATTCAGAATGCCAATTTTACTGGTCTTGAAAACAAAGTTTGAGCGGCAAAAGTTAAATAATGTGAGAGATTCGATTTCGAATACGGGAATAATACTCTATAATGTCAATTTGTAAACTTATAATGATTTATAATGTTATTTTGTAAACCTATAATGATTTATGATGATCTATAATGTTATTTTGAAAACTTATAATGATCTATAATGTCATTTTGTAAACCTATAATGATCTATAATGGTTTATAATAATCGAAGCTATAATGATCTATAATGATCGAAGCTATAATGATCTATAATGTCATTTTGTAAACCTATAATGATCTATAATATTATTTTGTAAACCTATAATGATCTATAATGTCATTTTATAAACATATGATG
>CAOJBJ010977921.1:0-13405 GCA_948291685.1 Euphorbia celastroides | reverse complement strand
AAATAAAAAACGTAAGTCTAAAACATACAAAAGAAAACTTGACAAAATAAAAAAAAAAATTATACATTCAATCAAATTCATAAAATGTTAGTAAATATATTAATGCATTTATTTGAATTCTTTTGAAAATAAAAATAATTTACATAAATTCATTTTGAATATGAAAAGTTATAATATAAAATTATGTAATGTTATATTTACATCAATAATTATAGTGATCTAGTGGTAAACAAGGGAGTTTGGATGCATGAGGTTTTGAGTTCAACTCCTACGAACATCATATCATTTTTTTAAATGAGAGAACCGGTAAACCGAAATTAGTTAAATTGGCCAGTTTTCGGTTGAACCGGTCAGTTCAACTGACCCTTAATTGGTTCTTGAAAAATCAAGAACCGGATGAAAACTCGACCGGACCAGGCACCGGTTCCGGTCGAACCCGGTCCGGTTCGGGTTTGACAACTATGCTTGGCAAACACGGGGGGTGGGTGTTTCAATGGTGACCTTTCCCCCTTCGCCGGGGATCCCCCCCCCCCCCCCCCCTCTTCACTGAGTTATGGACGCCTAAGGGGAGCGAAGGAGGAGTCGATCATCGGCGTTCGGCAAAGGAGGGGCCGCTCATCGGCGTTCAAGATACAGAGGAGGCCAGGAGGGGGAAGGGTGAAACGGTGCGTTTGGAGGTTTGGCCGGAAAAAATAGAGGTTTGGCCGGAAAAAAATGAAGGTTTACTCCGCTTCCTCTTAGAAAATTTTCTAGATCTGTCACTGAATGGAGCCGGTCCAAATTACTGAATACCTTATTGCTATCAGTCAATCCCAAAGAGTTACCCAATTACAAATATATGAGAAAATCAAAGAATAGCTAATATAGAAACCATAACTCTACTTGATGTATTTTAAGGTAGTCATTGCAATATAATTTATATGTTTCGCCTTTTTACCAAATCAATTCTGTTCAACGGAACTTTAATATACTAGCAAATAACATGATTCAAGAAAGTACATTCTTTGTCAACCAGACAAAGGAAGAGTGTCCGGACTGTTCTTTCAAATAGTTTCCATTGTATTACACGATGGGGAAAAGAAATGGTATAAAGTGTAGCGTAGTATCTAGATGAGAGGTCATCTCATACTCGGATTTTCAAATCAATAATAAGCCATCCTTGAAACATACACTCTAACATATACAGATTAGGTGGATTTTTTCAAAACAACGTTGCGATTTATCAAGTTGCGCAGTTTTAGGCATTTTTCTATTTAAACGAGCATGTGTTCCAAAAATCGGTTCTAGACGACTGCCCAGGCAGGGCCTAAGTGGGATTTTTAAAAACATGAAAATTTTTTATATATAAATTAATCAACTAATTATTTTTTAAATAATATATATTCACATACTAATAAAAAATTTAATAACATAAATATTAATCCGCTTAGATCTCCGTCTAGATGTCGCCCGACTAGAACTTGGGCGTTTTGAGCCTCCGTCCACCCAATTGGTGGCTAATGTTTTTTAAAACACTGACTGTCACACACACTCAACAGAGGTTGTAATTCCCAAAAAAAGGAGGAATTTAAACTTGTATCTCGCTTGAAGTATTAAAAGCACACGGGACAAAAACCCAGAAAAATGCAGCGCCCTGGAATGCTAGCCAGAAGAACTGTTAGTCCTACACTTTTATTACAAAATAGTGTAGAAGTATCCACTCTAAGTTAGAACAAAGTAGCAACTTATGACTTCTGAAGCAGAAGTTATGGTTTTTGCTGATCAATTTGAATTCTTTTGCATCATGGATTCTACTTATTCTTGGAATGAAGTAAATGGGGAAACATCATGCCAAGTTAAAACAAGCTCTCAATCCAACAACAGATCAAACATAAAGTATTTTTGTAATGTCAAGCAATCACAGACTACTGCCAAACAATTCCTAGTTAAAGAAAATGTCGGGCAACTGCCAAACAACTCTTAGTCAAACAAAACACAAACATCTCAGAAAGTAATCAATGAGGGAGCAGGAGCACCGAGTGAGGTACAAGGAGTGCTATGTGGAGTGATAATAAAGGGCCCCCGACATAGACGCCGAATGTCACTTGTAGAGGAAAAAATGCATTCTGTTAGAGCAGTGTCTATTGGTCTTCCATATAGTGTTACACTTCCCGTACAACCTTTTATTTAATAGGCTAAACAAAATACAGTTCAAAAAAATATGTGTAAAAATCTAGTATAGAGCTACTGAAATAGGATTAACATGTGATCAACCACAACATCCAAACCTCATAAGAAAATGTAGAATAAGTAATGTTGGAAATAAGTAAAATATACTTACCAATAAACTTTAATGACATTGTCTATTGTGTCTTGTCCTTATGCTTTGATAGATCATCATGCTCTTATTTTGACCAAGCATCTTTGTATGCTTGTCTAGCATATTGTTCTAGACTCTTATCTTCAGAGTTGAGATTTTTTACATTACTCATCAATCTTCAAAAAAGTAATTATTTGAAGAAGTGACAAATACTGCAGATTTATGAAGAACAATCGCATAGACAAAGTTAATTCACATCCTCGAAGTTGCAATAAATATAGAAAATGAAATTTAAATCAACTCATTACAAAGTCTCCACTGCTAGAAGCCAATTTTGAGAGACCCAAAGACCAACAAAGGGTGAATACCACTATTGAAGTTGATATAGAAAACACCGACATGATGATTTCAGAGAGCACAAAAGGAGATGTACTCTTGCTAGATCTCTAAAGTGAATTATTGTATTCATACAAGCTCCTCTTATTCTCTCCATCAACTTCAATAGAAAAACTTAAAATCTCTCAAGCTTCTTTTTTTAATGCCTCGCAATCACCAAAAGCCACTTGAACAAGATGAGAATATTTGGCTTGAAATCTTTTTGTAGTAAGTGGATCTTAGATAAAATCAAGTATCAACATAAATAAGAACAAGTCTTAACTACCAATTACACAAATTATTAGTGCTCATTCACCTTTGTTATAGCTGGAGGGAATGTAGCTCTAGCTGGGATCTCAAGTGCTTTTAGTGGAATCAACCTATCTATATTATTAAGGGTTCCACATTTTAAAATACTCGAATTTGTTGGAGGATGAAAAATTTTGCAATTGAGTAAACAATGTTGCAAGGTTTTCAAAGAACTGAATAGAAAAAGTAAGGCAATAAAAAGTGAAATCAGAATTACTATTATTGCATACGATTATAGAATCTCGACCACATTATCTCTAAACTGTGGATTATAACTATTCTCATTTCAAAGAGGTAAAATAATGTGTGTCTATGAATACAAGCCCCCAAATCTTCTCTAGAAACCTAAAAAAAAGTTATATGTAGGTTATATAATGAGTCAAGTATAGAATAACTGAAAATTAATGAACTTTCTTACTAAATTAGAGTCTATCTTATTCAAGTGTAGTTCAATATTATATATTATCATCCATGCAACAACATTAAGCATTTATTGCTCTTAATAATTTAAAGTTTCCTTCAAAGTTGGCAACACATGAATTATAACATAAGGACTTCCTCGCAAAACAAATAAAAGATCCACAAAAATAATAATCAATCCTTTAATCAAGCAATCAAAATTAGCATATATAGTCAATAAATATTTAGGATTCTAAAGTATTAATTTTTTAGTCGGTTTCAGTCAAGTTTAGTCAATTCATACATTGCTATTGGATTATTGAATATATATTGAATTAGGTGTTTAGGTTGCATTTGCATAGTAAGTATATGCATGTGTAGGTTTTGCTTTTGTTGACTTTGTTTGCCAAAGTTAGCAATTATAATATCTATCTGATTGTTACATAATCAATTAGTTGTCAGGATTTTAATAGGTCTCCATCTATTACATAAACTAATTGTTATTCTGTAGTTGTGTAAATAATGGAGTTGGTATGTCGTTTGATTTGATTTTCCCTTTTTAATCGGATTAAATTTTGAAATTTATTTTTGAATAGTTGTACATTGGATATTGTTTTCACATGTGTATAAAGTTCTCAAGTATCACAAATTTAAAATGGCTTCTTTTGAATCTGGCTTCAACACCGGAAATCACATATTATGGGAGAATATTACCTCCGCCAAGCACTGACGTGCTTTTGATGCCTCTAAAGTTAGTGGAACTATCACCCCTACTATTTATGCCTACCAACAATCCAAACATGAGAAAAAAGTTGAACAAAAAGCGAAGACACTTAACACTAATGTTGCAAAGGTTGCTGCGAAGAATATTGTGGCATATCTCGCCAGTTTTGTAGCTGAAAGTTCAATGAGTATTGTGATTTGACTTTGTTTGTCATGTGAATGTTTTGCAAGGAATATTTGCTATGATTTTTCTTTATCTTTTGATTGATTTTAATTTGTATTGGAATCTATGAGCAAGGGTAACCATTAATGAGATTCTCAGACTTTTTTGGGAGAGCGTTTTCAACATTGGGTGTAGACCAATTTTCTTGAGTAAAGCTATTAAGAAATTGTGTATCTGCAAGTAAGACTTGGGTGAGATGCAAAGATTTACTTATCCGAGAGTACTTGTGTTGTGACATTTGGCTTATAAATTTAACATCTAATTGAATTTTGCATCTTTCCTGTATTTTCTAAGTTTTAATTTGAAAATTTTATTTATTTCACTTGAGCGTTATGTTTTTTTTGTTGTTAATGTTAACTTTGTAACCTTAGTGTTTGCTCGGTTTCTTATGTTAAACAAATTATTGTGTCCAATGTTCCTTTCTATGTCAATGCAGCATCAATAAATTGGATTGGTCAACAACACATCAAGGAACTCATTGCATTTATTCAGTGGTTTTTAACGCGTATATTTATTTACTTGGAATGCTACCAAATCCAAGATAAGTCGTCAAAATCTATGATAATTGCTTATGAGCAATGTTGGTTTGTTTTTGTCACAATAGAGACTGAAAATATGTTGAGAAAAAGAAGAAAAATATAAAGAGAATAGACTAGGGACAGAAATAGTGAAAAGAAGAATGTTTAGGGTTTAAGGAAGAAAAATATTAGAGAGAAGAAGGAAGAGATTTGTAGGGAGAAACTGATAATCGGTTACTTAATCAATTCTTTTCTCATTCTTCTGATTACAATGCTTATATAATATGAATTTAACTTGTTTAACAACACAACCCCTTAAAAGGACTAAATTGTGTTGACACATATTATCTATAAACTTCCATATCAATTACTATTAGTAGACTATAAGCTAATCCAATACATGACAATTTTGTTCATAGTTAGTTATGGAATACCTGCTAATAGATAAATGGTATTGCCTTTTCTTTCTACAAGTGTTAGCTGAATAATATTTTTTCTTCAAGAAAATTTTTGAAGCCGACGGACATGAATTGATAAAACTAAAAGTCTCAAAATTTTGATCTAGCACATGGGTTGAATTATACTAGTTTCTCCGTTTAAAGTGAACTAACATATGCAATATTTTGGATTGCGCATTATAAGTTGACTTTTGTCACTTGTCTTCTGCAATGGCTATTACATAAATAGTTTAGTGGTGGATATTTGGTTTTTAAGGTTGTAAACGGTGTGGGGATTTCCCGAACCCGATGGGAACTTGGCAAAATGGGAATAGGGAATCCCAATAATAGGAAATTTGTTTCCAACCATTAATAATTACCATTTCAAAGAGTGATTAATTAATATGCTTGCCACATGTTCCTCAACCTTTGAGTGTCGAAAATGGATCCAAAAGTTTCCAACTTCAACTAGTGGACAATAAGTGATAGAAATCAGTTATGAACCTTAAAGTAGATAGTTATTGAAACAGATATTTATTTATATATATAGTTAGAAGTGTGAATGCAGGTATGACCATATTTGTATAATCGTGGGTTTGATTTCAATGAAATCCTAGGAGTTTTAGTTTGGGGACTTTGTTTCTGCTTCCTTCTTTTCTTTATAACCATGACTGCAACAACATAATGAATTCATAGCATTTAATTCACAATTATAAGTTCAAAAATTGATTTGATGTTGTTAGTAATTTGAAGAATATTCTAAATTTTGGTTGAACTTAGCTCAAGTTCAGCTCAAACTTATTAAATTCCATTAAACAAAACTCCTAGTCACAGCCAATACCTCGTACCAACAACCCAAAATAGTACTATTAGTGTGCCAAATATGTTAGATATTAGCAAAATAATTATCCTCACGTCCTAAAAGAGAAACGGAATATAACACACGAGGGTTAGAAATTACTCTCCTAAAAAGGAAACATATCCTGATATTACCAAAAACATCCATAATTCAAAGATTTTGTTCTTTTCTTAAATATTGTTTGAGTTTTCCCTATCCTGAGTTCCTCATTATAAAAAAATATAAGGCAATTGTATTTATATTCGAAGTCAAATTTTAACTATTTTAGATATGAAATGGAATCTAAAATCTCTAGAATCTTTGAGTTTGTTTTGAGAAAAAAAAAAGAAATGAGAGAAAGAGGATGGAAGCAGAGTGTGGTCGATTTTAAGTTTATTTCTTGCATGATTTTTATTAGAGGACTCCGTTTTGTATAATTATATTATAAAATCGAATTTTAAAAAATATTTCACTTTGCCAAACCGACTTTATTATCATTGAATTTGTTTATACACAAAGGTTACAAAACGTGGTCGTGGGATTTATTAAATACACTTGTAGTTTGTTTTAAAAAGATGGAGCAAATTACGGATAAAATCAAGGACAAATTAGTCCAATGGAAACTTTCTACATAATTTTATCTTCATTTTGTTTATCTTTATCGATTATCAATATTCACTAATTTTTGTTTAATTCAGAGCATATCTAATAGTTTGTGGATTCTACATCCATGTGGTATGTGAAATAAAAGTTCATTTTATTGACATGACAATAGTCTTAGAAATGGGTAATGTGTATCTATAACATAACAATGGTAGATTGTCTATTTGGTAATAAATCTAAAATTAATACAAACATTGTCTACTTAGTTATTTACATCCAAACAATCAAATAGAAAATATCTACAATGAATAATGATACATAGGTTACAGAAGATAGGCTAACAAGCTATTAAAGATGAAATTTTAATTTAGTGTCTATTCTTTTTTATATGTCAAGACAATTAGTGGAAGGTGAAGGCTATGGTGACTTTGTTTTTTCTTAACTATGCTCTCATCACCATTGAATTGAACTTCATCTCACTAATTCAATGATGATGAAGAGCAAAGTAATGTTAACTTTGAAAAAACAAAGTCACCATAAAATCTTCCTTAGTGGAATAAATAAACTATTAGAGACGCTCTTACTCATCTACTAATTAAGCGAAAGTACATACGATATATTGATGAAAATATATGATCAAAATTTAGATGAGAATTTTATCAATTTATTGTAATAAATGTATTTTTTGATAGTGATTTGCTTTTATTCTTTTTAGTTAATTATGTGTTGATAATCAAGTAAGTATATATTTTTAAGGGGTGATTTAATTTATGGGGCTTACTCTGGATAATTATTTTTATGGATATACATTTGAATAGGTTACTTATATTTATATTTTTTTTGTTACTGCCATGTCTTTTTTACAGATAAAGAAAAGAGTAGTTTACGCTTCAATCGTAGTCTCACTCTACTGTTTTCATACAAACCAAAACTACATAGATAATCTAAACTTGTAATTCTAATAAATTACTAACTCGTAAGTTTACCAACGTTTAATCTTCTCCTAATTACTATGTAAATATTTTATGGAGAAAAAAGCTAGAGACAAAACAACTAATTTAGACAAGTTCAAATGCATTTGAGCTTGAAATTTTATGAACCTAAAAAGTCTCTCAAAACCACATCTTTCTCATCTCTAAATCTAACTAAACTAATTTTAAAAACTAATTCTTTCTTATCACTACACACCCCCAATCGCCTCTCTATATTGGAATCAATTTTCAAGTCAAAACCGTATCACTCCGATGGCTTCTTTTGATGATGATGATAGTGACGATGGGAGAGTTTGTAAATGTAAGGAGAAGAAGGCGAAACCGAACAAGGCAAAGAAACCTTACCTTACAGTTGAAGAGGCGGAAAAACTGATTAATGTGCCAGATTTCGCCACTTTTATGACCGAGAGTTCGGTTAGTATTGTGACTTTATTACGTGTTTTTTTTCAATAATTATATAAATTTTTAAGAGGTTGGGTTTTGAAATATGGTGATTTCTGTTGATATCAGGGGACGCCGTTGATGAGGTTTGCACACGTCAAAGTGACCAAATTTTCATGGTGGAGTTGTCTAGGAATAATAAGATGCATGTAAGACACATATTTTCATCTTTAGGCTATGTTATTTTCAATCATTTAGTTCAGTTTTTCTAAGTTCTACTTTATTAGATTTTCATTAAAAACTCATTAAGTATCATTAAATTTTAATAACTATAAATAAATTTGAAATAGTTTTGAACATCATTTAATTTCGATTAGTTTCATATAAATTTTAACTTTAATAAGTCTCAATAAGTATAAAAAAAGTTCAATCAACAACTTTCCAATAAATTTCAGTTTTAGTTCAATTCTGCCGTTATCCATTCAGTCCAATGGTGTTGGTTTGTGAATTTTACGTTTAATTTTAGGGAAATTAACAAGGTTGTATATTTTTTACAAAGAATTTACATAAATGTTACCTAACTATATTATTATCATTGTGTGTCTTCTCTAAATTAAAATTGCATTATGTACGTTCTACTTATATTTGCGTTACATTTACTTTACATATCACTTACAACACTGATAAAAATATACATTTGCTTTACATTTACTTTACATATCACTTACAACAATAACGAAAATTGAATTAACACATCCTTTTACCCCAACCCCTAATTCTTCCTTCCACTGTGATCTCTCTCTTTTTGCCTCTTCTTCCTCATTCCTTCTTTGTTCTTCTTTGTCTACAACCATAACTTTCTCAAAATCTTCTTTTCAACAATGACTCTAACAATGATTTCGACCCCAACAACTTTCTCCTTTCAAAATTAGTGGTGAAGATGATGAAGTAAAAAGGATGCATAAAAGGTGTTTGATAAAATGCTTATTCAGTATGTAAGAGATATATAATGCATATGTATTGAATATCTAATGGCTACGTAAGGCTATGTAATGGTTCTGTAACTCATATGTAAGGGATGTGTATGAGATATTAATTGTTTTTTTTTATATTAAATCATTTTTGGAGTTTTGCAAGTGATATGTAACGGATATGTATTGAACTTGTATTGCAATAAATGTATAATCAGATGAGTTATCAACTAGTTCGGAAGTATATGTAATGCAAATGTAATGAAAATGTAAAGCATGTGTAACGCATATGTAATATTATGAATGTAATGCATATGTAATGAGTATGTAATCCATATGTATGTAGAACGTATTGGGTGCAAATAGTTTAGTTGTTTGGTCTTTATATGCGCTGAGTTTCTCTTAGTGGGCATGAACCTGAATCCAAACTTCATTATGGATTATTTTTGCAACTAACCCTTATTTATTTAGAATGTTAACTTTTGTTCAATTTCTTATATTCAAACAGATTCTCATGTACCATATATCAAGCTATGCCTATAGTGAATTGAAAAGTTGGATTGGCCGGCAACCTACCAAGGCTCTTAGTTCATTTGTAGAATGGTGTTTAGAGCGCATCTTTGCAGACTTGCAAAGCCGACAACGCCAAGACTTGTCATTTAAATATATGGTAAATACTTATGAAAATTGTATGTTTCTTTTATAACTTTTATTCATAGTGGTGTACATCTTATGCTTCTTTTTTTATTAAGGGTTTTCGAATACTCACTCAAAGATGGTTTTTGTTGATGAATTGATTAAATGATAGGTTGGTATCTTTGTCGCCCTTGGATTGGTATTGCGACAAAGGCTGTATGCTTTAGTTGACGTTCTACCCACATTGAGGGAGACTTCAATTTATCAAGGGCAAGATATGCTTAACGTTGTTGCATTGATGATAGAAGAGGTTAATGAACTATATACTTGAATAAGATAATCAACGTCAGCATGTTTTACACTTTGACCATTTTATAACTTTTGTGTTTAGGCTTCTGGAGAAGATTTGGCTGGAGGACTATATTCGTGGGCACACAACCTTTTACCCCTTTGGAATAAAAATGGTTCTAATCCACAGTTTAGAGGAAATGTCTTGGCAATTATAAAATCGTATGCAAAAATAGCAGTTTTAGTTCCCCTTTCTCAGGCTTTCTTTTTATTTATTGAATTCGTTGTAAAATTATTTACTCAATTGCAGCATTTTCTATCCTCGAACAACTTTGAAAATTTTAAAAAGTGGAACTCTTAAAAATGGAGAGCGCTTGATTCCACCATTTGCACTCGAGATATTAATCAAAGTTGCATACTCTTCATCCTTCTCTGGAACAAAGGTTATTGAGCATTTACACTGTGTACTTGGTAATACTTCAATATTTGCTATGTTTATGTTGACACTTGATTTCATTCAGGATCAAATGTCGACTACGAGAAATATATTTTGAGAATATTTTCGCTATCTCGTACAGGTGGCTTTCGCCGAAAGTAAAAAACTGAAAAAAGAAGCATGCCAAATTTTTAGATTTGCAATTAAAGCGACTGGAGAAAGTAAGAAAACTTATTTAACCGTGTTTATCTATCCTGTTATGGAAATTCAATAAAATTGTTTAAGCTAAGCAGGATTGATGAATTTTCAACAGACAATGATATGTTGTACTATGAAGCAGTTTGTCTTTGTGCACAGTGCTTGACTCACAGCGCATAGTGCTACAAGATTTGGGTTAGTTACGCTAAGTTATTTTCAACTTATTTTTCATCTAGTTCAATTTCATTTAATTCAGTTTAGTTTCAGTTTAATTCAATTTTCTCAAGTTCTGCTTTATTAGACTTCTATTAGAAGCTCATTAAATTTCAATAATTATAAATAAATTTGAAACAATTTTGAAAATCATTTAATTTTGATTAGTTTCATATAAGTTTTAATTTCAACAAGTTTCAATAAATTTCAATAAGTATCAAACAAGTTTCAGTGTAGTTCCGTTGTTAGCCATTCAGTCCACAAGAATTTGTTTTCTCTATAATTACACTTGCTTATTATTATTTTAATGTAATTGTATCAATTCTTTGCTCTCAACAGGATACCTTTTATCTTGAGATCATAAAAGGTAGCGTTGGTATCCTCAAATACATTTCTGTTAATTGGGAGGAATACCATTAGAAATTGACCCAATTGATCCTTTAAAGGAAACTTTGAAAAAATTCAGGCAGAAGGTAGAATTTTCAAAAACGAAAATGCTTCAATTAAATCCTTTATCCTCTCCAGCAAAGTTTCTTACCGCTGTCACTTTTTCATGCAGAACGAAGCAGCCATAACTAGTCGAAAAGAGTCGAAACTCTTCAAAGAGTCCAACAAGTATTGTAAGGCAATACTTAGGAAATCATATGGCTATTGGTGCTTGCAAAAAATGATTTGTTTTATCGGTGCATTCACACTAATTGCTGAACTACTAATAATTGTTGGAATTGCATTATCTAGACTTCAAAAATAACTGCAGAGATTAGTTCAATTCATCTAGAAATCAATGGTTCAGATTTTTTATGTATTTATTCAATTAAAAAAATCAAATTTAATATTTGAGTCCATTTCTCCCTTAAGTAATTTATAAGCTACGAAAAACACCCTATCCTACTTCACTTGTAATGAATTTTATATCCACAAATGATAGAAAACGACGTCGTTGCCCCTGGACAAATCACTTCTTGTTTTTCAATAGGATTAGGATTTTATAAAGTTCAAAACTAACTTTAGAGTGCATTTGAGTGAATCTCATTCATGGATTCAATTTTAGATGACTGTGATTAAATACACAATTCCCTAAAAATCTTCTATTACACTAACTTTATTCTTATCTCTCTAATTTTAGAATAAAGTACTCTGAAGAATCCAAATGCTAAACTGTTGAGAATTACGGACAAAGAAAAGACAAATTAGTCCAATAGATAGTTGTCTGAAGCTCAAGAATCGAGAAACTGACCACTGTTTCCTCACTCTCTGCAAGACAATTTTCGCCTCCTTTTCTTATTCAAATTTGCATTCTTTACCCTCTTACTCTCTCTGCTGGAATGCATTACAGCAAAAAAGAAGATTTCAAATCACCTAATTGACTAATACCCTGTTGAACTTACCATTTCCCCTAATTCGTGGGTTTTCAGTTCATTCTGGGTTTAGGGCATTGCAGCATTCAAAACCCTTGAACGTGTGAGACTTTAGGTTTTGGGGATTCACCCTTACCCAAGACGAGTAGGGTTTTGGTATTTATATTAAACAATTACAGTTGTACATTTACAGGAATACCCATGAGACTATCATAGACTTACATATAACAATAATCTCTACTCGTTACCAGTGTTGTGCACGAGGTCGTGCACCACACTGGTCACTATTACACGTGACTCTATACTCCATTACCCCCCGCAAGTTGGGTGGGGTTTGGAAACACAGCCAACTTGGACCGTAACAGATCAAAACGTGGACCAGGAAGTGGCTTGGTGAGAATATCCGTGACTTGATCTTTGGTGGAAATATAGCGCACAATGAGTAACTTGGAAGCAACCCGTTCATGGACAAAATGAAAGTCAAGCTCCAAATGCTTCGTGCGGGAGTGAAAAATGGGATTTGCTGTAAGATAAGTGGCTCCCAAATTATCACACCAGAGAGTAGGAGCTCGGCTCAATGGAAAACTGATTTCATGGAGCAACTGACCGATCCAGGCTAGCTCAGACGTTGTTGTGGCCATTGCACGGTATTCCGCTTCATTGGAGGAGCGAGATACTGTTTGTTGCTTGCGGGAGGCCCAGGAGATCAGATTGGAGCCATGGAAAATACCAAACCCAGTAGTGGAGCGACGATCGAACGGGTCACCTGCCCATTCAGAATCTGAAAAACCAAGTAATTGAACCGGACTTTGCGGAACATAGTGGAGACCAAAGGTGCATGTGCCCTGAAGATACCGCAAAATTTGTTTGAGACTCAACCAATGTTGAACCGTGGGTTTATTCATAAATTGAGCAACCCGGTGAACATAATAAGCAATATCAGGCCGTGTAATGGTAAGATATTGAAGTCCGCCAACAAGACTTCGGAAGTGAGTAACATCATCAAACAAGGAATCATCACTAGGAGCAGACTTCGTTGTAGTCGTGGATGGAGTAGAGACCGGTTTTGCCAATGTCATATTGGTACGTTTGAGGAGATCTTGAACATACTTGTTTTGTGAAATATGAAGACCATGCTGATGAAAATGAAACTCGAGCCCTAGAAAGTACTTGACTTGTCCGAGGTTTTTAATGGCAAAATGGTCTTG
>CAOJBJ010977430.1:0-12412 GCA_948291685.1 Euphorbia celastroides | reverse complement strand
GGAAGAATGAAGCTAAGTATTGAGGGGTAAGAACACTTGAGTAATACAAACTTGTATTACACTAAGAAAGCTTTGATACAAGAATTGATGCTACTTATGCATAGTTACAAAATAAGGAGAGGTTGGGTATTTATAGGCATCCAACCTCCTTAACTTGTGGCTAATATTTATATGGAATATTCCTAGTATATTCCTATGAATTATTACATAAATATCTTTCCTAAGTTGTTTTAGAACTTGCTAGAATGGATTTGGAACTTAGAATCCCGTAACTAGGCAATTCTAGATGAATCTAGCCTTTTGCAACACTTTCTGGATCTCTAGTAACACATCTGGGCGTTGCCAGAAGCTTCTGAAGCCTGTTGCAACACTTCTGGACGTTGCAAATGGGCTGAAACTGTTGGGCAGCAGATTTGGCAGGTTGAGCTGCTCTTTTTGGGTACATTACATTTCCCTCATCACCTTCAAGCACTCGGTATACAGAGAAAAGCTCGTCCATCTCTTACTCGCGCAAGGTCTAGTACCAGAAACACCAGGCAAAATCCTGGAAGAATCCGCTGAAGCAATTCTTCAGGATTTGATCTCCCTCGAAATGCTTCGTCAGGATTATTTACTACCCGAAAGACTTGAAGTTAATGACAATTACAAGGAGCTTTGTCTTGTACAGGTTCAGGAAAATGTTTTTTTCGCTAAATCCGCCAATTCCCCTGTCTTTGCACTTAAATTCACCGAGGGAAACGAAATCCTTCCAGAATTTCAGGGCCTTCAGATTCGTTCCCTGTTTATCACCAATCGGTCGGATCAAGGCCTTTCAAGGGCTTATATGGAAAGTGTTTTTAGATTGGAATCTCTAGTTGTATTTGATTTGATGGGAATTGTAGAGTGTTTTCTTGATGGGGTAGCACAATTGGTTTTTCTCAGGTTTTTTGGGTTGCATCGGTCAGGACTCGATGAGCTTCCCTCGGGTTTGTTTAGCCTTCAGAATTTGCAGACTCTTGATATAAGAGGATTCAGGCTTGGAAACCGGCACGAAATTCCTGAGAAAGTTCTGGAAGCTAAAAACCCGAGGCACCTATTGGTGTCTCATTCTAATAGTGAAATTCGGGTCCCTAAGGGATTCTGGTCGATGGAGAATTTGCATACTTGTGATGGCTTGTATGGTGGAAATGGAATTGCTAGTGAATTGGGGAATTTGATCCAATTGAGGAAACTCAGGGTTAGGCGAGTGGCTGATGATCATTTTGATGAACTCGCTGATGTAATCTCGAGAATGACAAATCTTGTGTCCTTGTCATTAGAAGCCGAAGGAAGTATTTTAGAAGGAACCCTATTTCCCGAAATGGAAAATTTCCGGCCCCCGAAGATGTATGCTGACATATTTTTTGAATTTTTTTACGAGTTGATTTAAGGGATCTATGGAACAACTATAAGGAAACTATAGAACATCTATAAGATATCTATTAAAGAGAGTTCATACTATAGAAGAATAGTTTGTAATCCTTTCCTAAACCAATCAGGCACTATTCATTCGTTTACCGGACCAGAGCAGCATTTTTACCAAGAGCTGAAAACTCGAATCTGGATCAATGTCAGTGCATCCGGGGCAACCCGAATTCAGTAAAGTTAAGAACCAATGGTATATCATATTTACAGTAAAGAAAAGAAGACAAGAATCAAAACATTGAAACTGCTGAAAATACAATAATCACAAAACGAATCTAACTTTCTATCAAATTTATCGACACGGTGTAGTAATTTTCTCTCTAAATATCCCAATTTTCTTTTCATTTGATTTACTCTATATTGTTTTTACTACTAATGGAATCATACATAAGATCAAACTGAACTCCTGCTCTTTCCCTATTCACTATGAAAAATATATGATATGCCTCCACTATCTTGTAATACCTGCATTGCATTTAAACCGAGTCAATCCGGTCAAAAAGAGGTTTATCTTTTGTCGAAAAAAATGAAGAAAAAAAAAGAGATGTAACTAACAATATTCCGGGTTTTAGATTTTGACAATCCGAATCATTTGCAATGAATTGACTCGGGTGTTCGATGGGGATCCGAGGGTGCGTCGATGATATTGTGTTCAGCGCTCCATCGTTGTCTTGCCACTCTTCATCCCTGCACATGAAAAGACCAATTTACCCCTTCAACTTAGCTCGCTAGCAAAGTCATTTCATCGAAACTTGGAGCCCATTTGGTTTTTGAACATGTCAATTTTTGTTACAAAGCCGAAAATTGACTCAGCTTTTTGGCTCGTATCATTGCAAAGTGGCCTTTTCTTTGCCTTCTTAACATGACGCATTTGACCCTTTTGCCTTTCAGCATTAACTCGCCCGAGGGGCAAAACGGTCAAATGTGATCCATTGTATAGAACAGAAAGCCGATATGCACTTAATACTAGCTCAACTTCAAATGACAATTTCATGTTTAAATCGATTCTACAAACCGAAATTGAAGGGTAAAGAACTAATGATCGAATCTTTACCCTCATTTTCTCAAGAACTAGTACAACCACGAAAAATGAACAAATAAACACACCTGTATCCTTTATAAGGAGGGGAAACTTCAGAGGGGAAACTCCAAGTAGCCATTTCCAACACTCTAATGGACAGCAAAGGATGAATCCTGAGAATTGAAGAAGGGACAGTGAAACTGAGTACGTTTTTTGTTCGTTTTGTAGCATAACTAAAATAGTAAGTGTTCGGAAAAGTCTGAAGATGTTGATTGAGTTCCATAGACCCTTGAATTGTAAGATAAGGAAGGATCCAATCTTTTGATGCAAAAGGACCAGAATTTCCCCATAGACAACGGATGGTCGAACCCGAAATTGTAGTAGGATTTCAGCCAAGGGATGTTGATCCAGTCATAAATTATTACCCCTAGTCTCAGAATTTGAAGCAGGCATACGGGTTTCATGGTTTTTCCATCTTCAGGCCTGAAATGCAAGGATCAATTAGTATGATTCCAAAAGTTAGAGGACTAAAATGAAAAATTGTAATACTTACTGCATTCCATCAAAAGAGGTTCTTGTAGTTCCATTGAAGATGTGAGACTCAATACCCAATTCTCCTGTATTTTCATACCCTTTAAAAAATTGAAAAAACACATAAAAGACAATCAAAACAAGAAACTTTCAAGACAAAACCTATTTGGTACCTGACTTATTGAAATTGTCGTTTTTGTGTCATTTTGGTGTCAGAACTATTAATTTTTTGGCTATTTTTAGCGCATCGACCATTCAATTTTAGTAAATTAAATTTCTATGTAATACATACCATTAGTTGTACTAATGTACTATAAATATATTGTTGTTCATCTTGGGTCATTAAATTGTCATGACATTTTGAGTGGAGTACCGAATAGGCAAAGTTAAATAGGTGAAGCACCCAAAAGGCATTTAAGTTACATAACAAATCCCAAAAAAACCTGAATATCGAGTAGATTTCATGTTTTGCCAACAAATTACACAAATTAAATTCTTAATTTTTACCTTATCAGCAAGCATTTGTTGCAGAACTCCAACAACCTGAGCACCAGCAGAATGCCCCACAAAATGAATTGGATGTTCTTCATCCCACTCTGGATAATTCCCTAAAGCCCCAAAACAAACAAAATTCTTCACAATTTGCCCCAAAAAGCCAGAATTTTTTCAAATAAAACCAGAAATTCACTAACTTTTTTCATAAATCCGCCCAAATTGAGAATGCCCGCAAGCTTTGCTGTGTTCTTCACCATAATCAACTCGCCCCCCTTTCAGATAATAGAACAACTCCCTTGCCCTAAATTCAAAAATCCCCCATCAAAAATATCCAAAATTTACCAAATCAAATGCATTAATAAATGATCATAAAGTTTGAAACTTTAATGTTCCCAAATTCAAAATCCCATTAGGAAAATCCAAAAATTTACCAAATAAAAGGCACTAAATGATCATAAAGTTTGAAACTTTAATGAACTTACCTATCATAAATGCTAGTTAATGAACCCAAATCAGGAACCAAAACTTTTTCATCTTTTTTCTCAGCTCCAGCAAAATAGGATAAACCTCCCAATCTCTGCACCAAAAACCCACAAAAAAAAGCTTAAATTAACCATTAAAAAAAACAATTTGAGAATGAAATTAGGGGAAAATTCCATTACCCCTTTGCCAAATCCAAAAATGCAATGAACTAAAACAATAGGAGGAAGATCATTAGAGTTTGTATTTGATTGAGAAAACCCATGAGAAAAGTCTTCTTCTTTGGTTACAATGTTGGAATTTGGCTTGAAAAACCATTCATTTAAGGCATTTGAAAGATCCCCAGCTACAGCTGAGCTGAAAATGTAAAACCCATATAGCATATGAACTAAAGTGCTCACATAAAGCTCTGCTAGTTGCAGAGCAGAAATCCACCATTGTATCATTTTCATTAACTAAACAAGAAATCGAAGGATTTCAAAGATTTTGAAGAAGAAGAAGAAGAGAGTTTGTTTTACAACCCACCAAACAAATGGCTCTTTTATATGATTTGAAATCATACAAGGGGACAATGGAGGGTTTAAAGAAAGAAAACTCTCTCGCTCTGTTTGCTTTCTCTCTCCTCTGTAACTTGGTGCTTATATAGGAAAAATTGGTGTTTAGCTTGATGGAAAATGGGAGCTTTGGAAGTTGAGTTTCAATGACAATTGGGAGCCTTTTCTATTGTGAAATTGGGCAAAAGCAAAAAAAGAAGTGAAAGAAATTTTGTTAGTGATAGATGATAATTTTGAAAAATAGTTTTACCAGCTCTCAATTTGTTAATATAAAAATCTAAAATGAATCATGCAAAATTAAAATATATTGTTTTATAAAAAGTTTATGAAAATGCTTTTAAAAACAACAATTTTAACAATAATTCTAAATAAATTCATGGTATCACTCAATTCGATCAGTAAAAACTGTATTCTAAAAGTAATTTGAGCATGGTTGATATGAAATATGAAAGGAAATTTATCATAGATTGTTAATGTTGATAATTTGTCATTACCAATGCGTAATCATCATTTTAAACTATGATATGGATAAAACTAAATTATAAAATGATTCATCTTTTTATTAAATCAGTATAACATCATAATGGTGTAGCTTATTCTTACTTCACTTTTTTTCAAAATAACATTAACTTTATCCATCTTACTATCCGATGATACCTTAAAATCTCCAAGTCGTATATTATTCCTTTTGGCGTAACTTTTTAAGAAAAAATATTTTTGTTTTCTCAGAGGTGGTGTGCTGGAACAAAGCTGGCTGTGGGAAGGTTACCTACCAAACAAATGCTATGTACAACTTCCAACTGTAATACCTATTTTAGCCTTATCCACTTTAATTAATAATTTCTTGTTTATTTATTTTATTATTATTCTTCACTTTATAATTGAGAAGCCACATGCAATTGCAGCCACAAAAACAATTGCAGCCTCAAATTTATTACATGTGCTTTATTTTGTTGCCCATAATTCATTCTCTTATGATTGATTTAGTTGGAGACAATACTTGTAACATTTTATTTTAAATAAAAAAAACAAGTATGGTTGAATGGCTTATATTGATTTTATGACGAAAAAAGTTTTATAAGACTTCTTGGTGTTCGATTTTTATCTGAGCTACTAGCAAAACAAATTGTTTTATTAAGCGCACAATGAAAAGTTAAGTAATTGTAAAAGAAGATTTGTAGCATGTTGGAAACGATTGCCACTTTGTTTTGATAATAAAATTACTGTTACCATTGATGAAGGGATATATTGCTATTTTCTAATGAATATGTTGTAGTTACATATTACCTTCAATTGGAATAAAGACCTTAAAAATACTTGTCAAAAAAACACGGAAGTAAGGTTGGTTAAAGAAAATATGTCTGAAGGGGGCAGGTTTAACCCGAGCAACTCCATCACCGTAAGATGTCAGAATTGTTTTGAACGGGGCACTGAAACTTATGTCAGCCAGGCTTGGCTGACACATGGCAATGGTGGTGTCATATGGCACCAGAATTATAGAAAATAAAAAAACGTCGCAGTAACCGAAGAAAATGAGAAATGAAGGATAGTTTAAATGGGAGAGATGGGTTTTAGATTGGAGGATATTATTGTCGACAAAACTCAAGCACCGAAATTACCACGTGTCAGCTAGATTTGCCAGTGACAGACCTGGTTGACGTAAGTTCTGGTGCCTCAGGGCACCGAAACATTGCTCTGGTTAAACTCATCCCTGTCGTTATATTTTTTTAACCAACCTTGCTTTGACTCTTATTTTCTGCATAAGCACTTTTAAGGTCTTTAATCCCCTCTAATTATAAGTTCAAATAGTTAACAGTTGTTAGTTAGCTTATAAATATAGAATTTGATTTGATTGTAATATTATATTTTTTTTATCCGTTATACACACTAGTTGAAATTTACAATCATCAACCTTTTTTTCTTTCTTAAAGAAAAACAATCATCAACTTTAAATCTACAGTAAAACCTCGATAAAGTAATATTTTCGTTAAATAATATTTTTCTATGATCCCGACTTGCATTTTTATATTAAATTTATATTCAATAAAGTAATATTCTCGCTAAATGAATATTTTTTCCCGGTCCCAAGTATATGCATTTATAGAAGTTTTATGTATTTTCAAATTATATTCGCGGCCAATTTAATGGACATTAAAAACTCTCACTCTACTTGTAGAAAATATCTGAAAATATTATGATGAATAATAATAAATGAATTATTTATTAAGTTAGTTTAGGAGTCTCATTCACACCAAAAGGAAATGAATGATTAAGTTTGGATGATTCCAACATGCAATTATGCAACTACTCGATCTATGCGTGATTCATTGGCCCAATTATCGTGTATTCGGCAACCTTTTTTTTTCTTTCAGACGTGTAACATTGCTTAAGAGCATACGTTACAATAGTTTTTTGCTATTTAGAAAAAAAAATGATAAGAAATAATCAAATTTTATCCATAAAAGCTCAATGAAACAAATAAAAATACATATTATATTTGTGATGATTTTGTGAAAAAAATCCTCTTCTAGCCACCGTAGCCTTCGACTCCGTCGCTGTCGTTCACCTACAAACACAAGGGTTAGGACTGAGGGGTGTCCTTTGGGGGACTCTCTGATGTCTAAGTCAGTAAAGGGTTTTTGAGAGGTGAAAAGAACAGAACTTTGGTTAGGGTTTTAGAATTTCGTACCTCATTATCTTAGGCTCTTGGGTATTTATAGGCGTTGATTTCACCCTATTTAGGGAATCCGAACCTCACTAGAATTCAGTTGTTGAATTGTTCTTGATTAGTTCGGAGTTTGTTCCTCATTAGGACTCAATTAATGCTATTTCCTTTCTGAACGAGGGAAATAGATTCCTTTACGAAATAGGAGTCTATGCTGCCTAAACAGCAAACTTCCTTTTTATGCTCTATATCGGCTCAACCGGCCTTGCAGCCTTTAGCCGTTATCACATTGATAGCTGCTTATTAGCTTTACTCGGCACACCTCGTTAAGCCACACATAGCTCGGTTGAGGCGGGTCTTCAACCGCCTGGATTCATTAGTCGATAATTTGCTGATAATACTATCAATTTGTAATAATTCTATGATGATTCGCGATTTTGGATAAAAATAAAAATTACACGATATTATTATGAGAAAACTCAATCATCTAGCAATATCAAGAATTTTGTTAACTACAAGAGGAACATAATCAAGTCATGCTCTTTTCTTAACTTGTATTTTGTTTAAATGTAATTCAATTTAATTATCAATTGTTGTAAATTTACACGAGACTTAATCCCCTTCAATTCAGACAGATTTGAATGAACATAGCCTAAAGTGTCATTTATTTGCCGTAGTGACTCTTTTTGCTAATTTTCTCCCTAAATATTTTGTAAGCAAGTGAGTATTTGGAAGAGATTATAGAAAGGGCGACTTTTATGATACGTAAAATGAATCTTTAAACATGTCATGCATTATTTTTTAATTTTGCCAAAACCCTATAAAATAGATATTGTGTCAGGCATACAGTTAACAAAATAGTATAAATTGAATATAAACGCACACAAAGACGTACACACTAGATTCATGTAGACAATTTTTTTTTCACATCAAAATTTCGCCTTGTATTTATATATTCCCTTAATGTTAGAGTATAATATTGTTCAAAAAATTGTTAGAGTATAATAAATTAAATCAATTACTATAAAGTTACACATAATATGATTTGGAAATTTGTGCCATAACTACTTTTCATTTGTTGTTGTAGCTGATCAACATCACACATGTTATGATACTGTTCTTTTGGGTTTAAAAGTCTTTGTGGATTTACTCTTGCACTTTACTCCGAAAAAGCCTCATATCATTGGGGATAAGGATCCATGTTTATAAGTCATTCTAACTCCTCCAATATCTTCACGTGAGATATCTGTTTTCCCAACAATTGTGTAAATAACATGTTATTTTTTATTTATAATAATTTTACACATTTCGTAGATACAAAATTGCGAAATAGTATTAGACAATTATTAGTACATTAAAACCTAAACAAAAGAAATTATGAAGCAACCTCAGTTTTTAATTTTTACACATTGCTTTCATCTTGATAATTAATAAAATAAATAATTAATTAAATGATAAATAATTGAAATATGTGACTTTTTTTTATTAAATTTCACTAGATAAAATAACGCATTTCGAAAAATAGAATGTCAGAAAAACAAAGGCGAGGAGAGGATGAGCTGGCGGTGGCGGAGTTGGTGGATGGAGGGTGGTTACGCCGCACATGACTAAATATTTTCTCACATTTCTGGTTTTCTCTATTTTATAGGTATAAAATGAACAATTTCAAACCAACCAAATTCCTCTATGAATTTGTACTTATTTTATATGGAAATTTGGATTCTTGTGTTGTAATTATGCCAACTGTGCATTTATTAAAGCACCTAAAAATTAAATGATTTTTTTTTATGAAAGAGTATACACAAGTGTGTTTACAGTACAAAAAAATATCATATGTAGAGTATTGATTACATGCAATCGTAGTTTTTTAAAATAAAGGACCCTTTACACTAATAAAAGAGGTACCAAAGTGGTTTGTGCATTACCTTGGGTTACAAGTGTTATAACATTAGAATTTACAAAATACTTCATCGAATTGGATTTATTCATTTTAAGGTAGAAACGATCAAAGTAAATACTTTTTACTATTTTTTTTAAAAGACACTTTGACTATTACATTACTAAAATGATTAATTTAACTTCTATAATATTTTTTTATCTTTTTTATTACTTAATTAAAACTTTATATATATATATCCTATTTAACATAAGAGCGAATTAGAGAAAAAATGATGTTAAACGATATTGAAAAATGTAAATTGTCAATTGAAAAGAACCAAAATAAAAACTAATCATTTTGCTACCTCTCATCCTGATGTTATCTCTAAACATTTTCACCAAAATCCATCTAACTTAAGTATTAAAAAAATTTCGTCGGTACTCCGAAGTGTCACTCTAACTTTATTTGTGTTTTCAGGATGGAAAGGGGAAATCAGAGCAAGCTTCACCACCATCATAATCGATAGTCTTGACAAACTTTTATCCTTTTTTCAAATAAAAAAGTTACAAGCATCAACAAAAATTATAACCAATATTACAATGGGCCCTAAGATCCAATTTGGTTTCGATCCATAACAAGATAGGCTGGGCTTTTATGGGCTTCCACAGAAAGCCCACTGGGCCAAAACCAATGCAATCGGGTCGGGTTCAATTACCGCTAAAGAGCCTAAAACCCTTTGATGCGACTTTAGCGACATCTTCGTCTCCAATGGAAAATTAGGGTTTAATCTCGAAAAAAATTCATCAAAAACCAATTCACAGCATTTCAAGATCTGCAAAAATGGCGATGGCGCAGTTGTTTGGGCGGACGAAGAACGTTGCAAAGCGGTCGAAAAAGTACTTGGAAGAGCCGCTGTACAATCGGCTCTTCAAAGACGGAGGCGCTGAAGTTAGCGTTAGGCATCAGTTGAACGAGTTCATCAAGAGCTCGAAGCGTGTTTACAAATGGGAGGCTGGTGATACCATTAAGAAGCTTCGCGATCGCAAGCTCTATTACCCTGCTCTCAAGGTTCTCAATTCCTTCATTTCTTCTTGGATTCGGTGCTTCTTTTCTGGTTTCCTTGTTTACGAACATTGTGGTTTCACTGTAGAATGAGCTTTTGATTGCTGAACTTTGGTCATTCCGTATGCTTCGTTTTGGTTATTAGCCTGTTTAGATTTCGGTTAGTGTGATTGTTTATAGAGAAGCAGAATGCTCTCCATAGTTGTAGCTAGGATTTGAATTTTGAATTTGCTTTAGCTGATATTTGATAGAAATATGAAGGTTTGCATTCCTATGGAGTGCTCATTGCTTTGAGATTGCTGCTCTTTTCCTGTATTGTTTTACATTATTGGGCTCAATTCTCAAGCTTATTTGACTCTATTTGCTCAGCAAGCTTGGTTGAATTCTTTGCTTTGTTCATTATTTCTGTTTTGCTTGCAATCGAGTCAATTAGTGGAATTCTAGAGTTTGAATAACTTTCACCGTTTTACTCTGCTTTAGCTTGGTAGTGAAGTTGGGGTCTAAGACGATAAATCCTATTTGTTCCGTCATTTAGGGTCTCAATTGCTTTTGTATGTTATTTTGATCATGTTTGTATTTTCCATTGTTAGGCTTTTGCTTATTAGTTCAAGATACGCAAGTTAGTATATCAAATTGTTTAATTTTTCAGCTATCAGAAATTATGTCTAAGAGGGGCATGAACAAGACAGTCAGCGATCAAGCCATTCACCTCGATCTTCTTGCCAAAGCAAGAGGCATTCCTGCTGCAGAGAATTACTTTATCGATCTTCCCGAATCATCTAAGAACCATCTAACATATGGCGCCCTTCTAAACTGTTACTGCAAAGCTTTAATGACCGAAGAAGCAGAAGCTCTAATGGAAAAGATGAAGGAACTCAATCTCGGTTTGAGCTCCTTGTCCTACAACAGCCTGATGACTCTATATGCAAAGACCGGTCAGCCCCAAAAGATTCCAGCAATCATCCAAGAAATGAAGGCTGAAAATATAATGCCCGATTCTTATACCTATAATGTCTGGATGAGAGGTCTAGCAGCTGTCAATGATATTTCGGGCGCTGAAAGAGTAATTGATGAGATGAAGAGAGATGGCCGAGTTGCTCCAGATTGGACAACTTACAGTAACTTAGCATCTATTTATGTTGATGCGAAGTTAACGGACAAGGCAGAGAAAACGCTGAAAGAATTGGAGAAGCAAAATGTAAACAGAGATCATTCTGCTTACCAGTTCCTAATCACTTTGTATGGTCGAATTGGGAATTTGACTGAAGTCTATCGAATATGGCGCTCTTTGAGATTGGCTTTTCCTAAAACATCAAATGTAAGCTACTTGAACATAGTTCAAGCTCTGGTGAACTTAAAAGATCTACCAGGTGCCGAGAAATGTTATAAAGAATGGGAATCGAATTGCTCGAATTATGACATCAGGATTGCGAATGTTCTCATTAGAGCTTTTCTCAAAAACGGGTCACTGGAAAAGGCGAAAGAGATCAAGAAGAGGGTCTCTGGAAAAGGGGGGAAACCCAATTCTAAAACCTGGGAAATATTTTTGGATTACTATTTTGAAAACGGGGATTTCAAATCGGCAACTGACTGTTTATCCAATGCAATAGCTGCTGGTAGAGGAAATGGCGAGAAGTGGGTCCCTTCACCTGAGATTGTTGGGTCTTTTATGCAACACTTTGAGCAAGAAAAGGATGTTGATGGGGCTGAAGGGTTTATTGAGATTTTGAAGAAAGCGGTTGATGATTTAGATGCAAGTGTTTTTGAATCATTGATAAGAACTTATGCTGCTGCTGGAAAAACGAGTCCTTTGATGCGCCGAAGATTGAAGATGGAGAAAGTGAAGGTCAGTGAAACTAGTGAGAAGTTACTCGAAGCAATATGCATAGAGTGAGTTTATATCGCTATTTCATATTGTTTAGAAGGAATTTATGTGGTTTCGAAATTCAATTTTGTTTCAATAATGAAACATGCCTAAGCCCTCGGTTTGTTTAAGCTTAGATTGATAGGGTGAATCGGCATCGGTATTAGTTTTGCTACTGACTGAATCTTCAATGAAAGTAAAACATTGTATGGTTGTCTGAATTTCGTTTGTTGAACTCAGGAATTGAATATCATTGGCTTAAATTTCTTCATTCTTGGTTAGAATTTGGTCTTTATACCGGGTATCGGATACACAAGACTTCATTTCCTATGTAAATATGCATGCATGATCGGCTCGATGTGTGTTAACATTTCCCTACTCTTTGTGCTAGTATAGTGCATTCACTAACCGACATTGT
>CAOJBJ010976462.1:0-12900 GCA_948291685.1 Euphorbia celastroides | reverse complement strand
TCATCTTATTTAGACTTTTATTTTGTAGTAGGATTTCCTTTTTATATTTTCCTTTTTATCTTACGATATTTTAGTCATTTTCCTATTAGGAAAATAACTTAGTATAAATAGGATTTTTATTTCAGTTTTAGGTTAACTTTTGATTTAGCAAAACAGGCAGAGAACGTGTTCTTGGAGAGGAAGAGAACATGACTTTCTAGGGCTGGAATTTCAGACCCTTTTCTTCTTCTTTTCTTATGCTATCAATGGAGATTTCAGTTTGGTTTTCGTCTATGAGTAACTAAACCCCTTTTCTTTCGGTGAGATTGTTCTAATGACTTTTATTTGATTGTGAGACCTATGCTTCATAATTCTTTACTTCAATTCTCAATCTATAATTTGTTATAATTTCATTATCGATTGAGTTAGGGTTTCAAGTTACGCGTCTTGGAATTTTACCTTTTTGGTATACTGTTATTTGATTAAGAACTCGCTGGTGTTTTTTTGATTGATTTGTGGTAACAAGCGAATTGCTGGGATTCGTGATTGTAGTTGAGTCTATTAAGCTATTTTCATGTTGGGTGAATTATCTTGATAGGAATTGGATCTTCAGAACTTAAAGCTAGTTTTGTAATTGAATCTTTATGCTGGGTAAGGGTTATTACAAGATTAAGGGATTAATTGCATGATGGGTGTTTTTAATCTGATTTAGTAAAAGATATCGATTAGGTTTTATGACATCATAATCGAACCAATTGATTGAAGTGTTGAATAATCTATTTGTCTGTGATCAATCTGATAAAAGCCTGAGAAACAATTTCACCGGAAGGATTTTCTATCATTGATTTCTTGTTATTCTGTTTACTTGCTATTTTATTAGTTCAACTCAACATCTTTAAAACCCCCCACTTTTATTTTTACTATTTGTTCTTATAACTGGTTTTCATAGCGAAACAAGATTAGTTGTCAGTTCTCTGTGGATTCGACCTGACTTACTCAACTACTACAAGTTAGGAGTAACCAGGCGATTAATACTAGATCGATTGAATAAAATTACATGTATCAAGGTGTCCTTTTTTATATATATAAGTTTCCATTTTGAGTTTCAAGTTCATATTTGAAAACCAGAAAAGTTGATTTCAAATTTATTCAGTGAAAATATAGCAGGCGCTAAGATATTTTCGAGAATTTCCTAGTTTTTTTATGATTATTAAATCAACTTTTGAGTTTCATGCTAACTTGAACAAGTTGGTGAGAGATTGGTAAATTTTTTTTATAAAGATTACTAAAGGTTATTAATTTTTTCTTTTTTAATTTATCAGATATATCTCCAGTCCCACAAACACTGAATTTAAGAACGAAGAAAATAAATTGCACAAGTTTCTTTAAAGAAAGATTAATAATGGACTGAATGTTTATCTTGTGGGGGATGTCATTAATTTCTTTAGTTCAGTTATTCACTACCACTTTTCTAGTTTTTAATGAGACTTTTTCCTTTTTTTAGAAAACAATAAAAGAATCACAAAACAAGGCACCTGTCACATTTTCTTGATTATGTGCCGTGTATTTTTTTAATGATTTGCAGGTATAAGGTATAATTATTGAAATTCAATAACAGTTTCCAAAGATTGAAACATTTAATTAAATAAATTTCAATTAGATACTTCATAATAAATAAACGAGAATAAGTGGTCTCTAAGAAAACAACTAAATATTAGTGCTGCTGTTTAAAAAGATAGAAATTAAACTACTGAAATTAATTTCGAAACTTAAACATACGTCAACTTGAAAAAACACTTAAACATACACCAATTGTTCTTCTATCAAAAACATATTTTATGGTGATTTTGTTTTTTTTTTCTTATTTTATCTCTATTATTATTGGATTAGATTTTAACTCATTAATTCAATGATAATAAATGATAAAATCAAGATTAAATTTTAAAAAAACAAGTCAAGATTAAAAAGGCGAATATTCTATTTTTTTAATATTTTATTCTTCTTATAAAAGAGTTGTTGAGATATTCATTAATGAAATTCAGGTGTAACAGTGAATTGGATTTTATATACTTTCAAGTTACAACTCCTACCCACCATTTGACTAAAACAAACACAGTTGGATTTAATTGTGATCCAACAGGATACTAAATTAATTGATACAGATTGAAGTTATTGATGATAAATGTTGATAATATTTGCTTTTCTCAACAATTTAAACAACTATAATCAAATATATGAAATCTTTATCAATAAAAAAAATGATGAAGTTTGCTTGTCTGCCTGACAAACCTAACCTATAAACTAGAACTTTCCTTCTTTCAGGTTCTATCCAATAGAACCTGAAAGAAGTCATACTAGATACCACTGGTTAAAGTAACTCTTCACACGTGGGCCCTTACTTATTGGGATGAAGTGTAAGCCTAAATATTCGCAGATTCTTCATTTAGAGGGGGAAAACCGCTTCTCTACCATACTTGTCTTTCCTGTCCTGCGGAATACGTTTCGGGGTACACAAGTCCTATCGCTTAGGGTCACCTGGGCTGCAGGGGTACCGAACCTACTTATAATAAGGGAAATGGGAATCCTGCTTTGATTGTGAATAATTAAAAGGAAGTAGCACTGTTCTAAATGGATAGGGGCTTGGGGGGACTAGAAAACGCCTTTAGTTTTCCCCCCTTCGCGGCACTTATGCTGACTTTGTTTTTTTTAAGTTAATTTTATTTTATCTTTCATTACCAATGGATTAGTGAGATTAAATTCAATCCAGTGATGGTGACAAAGTAAAAAAGAAACAAAGTCACCCCAACTTTTCGAAATAAAAACTTTTAACTAACCAATTAAGGTTCAATTTGAGAATTTTTTTTTACGTTATTGTTAACAAAACTTAAATATTCAAAATTCCTAACCCTAACCCTAAGTACTATTTAAGAAGCATTATAACTTTATAAGACTAAACTCTACTATTTTTTATATTTGGGAAAATAGATGTCCAAACCTAAATAACTTTCCCAACCAATAAAGATTTACTTTTTATCTCCCAAAACAAAAAGATCAAATCTTTTTCTTTTGTTATCATCTCTAATCCGCCCCTCACGCCTCTGATGTAACCACTGCTCTGCTTCTTTGCTTCTAAAAACCAAAACCCAAAAACGAAGAAACTTGAAAAGCTTCAAAATCCCTATTTTCACTATCCTGAGTATCACGTGAAAATGACAAACATCCACTTATAGTACAGAGAGAGAAAATTGTTTACTTTCTTTAACTACCATTATATCTCTCACCAGCTGCACCTCGCTGTTTTTCTTACTATTTTCGGATTCCTTTTTCTTTTTTTTATCGTTTGAACAACTTTTTTCTTATTGGATTTTGAACAACTATTTTAATGGCGCAAAGTAAAGAATCCAATGAAGAAACAAATCCAAAGCCGTCTATGGAAGTTCAACTTCAGATGGATAAAAGCTCTGGCTTATTGTCTTCAGCTCATCAGCCTTCTTGGTTTACCCCTAAAAGGTTGCTCTTTTTTAACTCTTTTGATTTCATTTCTTGGTTTTGTGATTAAGGGTTTGTTGGGTGAGGGGTTTTTTAATCAAAGATGGAATCTTTATATGTTTTTTTACTAGAGGGGAAGTACTGAATAATGGGTTGGAAAGAGAGATTGAGGTTTTGTTTTTGCTGCTGTTGCTGTTGAGTTTTTGATTGGATGTTAGATGTTATATTATGAAATAGATTGTTTTGTGAGGAAAGAATCGGGAAACTTGACGGTGAAGTAACGGTTAGAGGGAGATTCTGTTTTCTGGCTGTAATTGAAAGGAATGAGCTTTTCTTTTTGTTTCTAATTTTTTCTTTTGCAGGTTGCTAGTTGTCTTTTGTATTGTCAATTTGCTAAATTATGTGGATAGAGGAGCGATAGCGAGCAATGGTGTTAATGGAAAAAGTAGAACCTGCTCAAAAAGTGGGAATTGTTCAGAAGCTACAGGAATACAGTAAGAGCTTGACTGTCTACTCCGCTACTTGGAGTAGTTTATTTTATGTGGAAGATTTTTAGATTTTGCGCATAAAATGAATTGAATTTCTCATAAATTGTTGTTTCCAAATACACCCTAGCAATAGTATTGTATGCAGTCTTCTTTTGTACAGCTCTGTGGCCATTTTACTGTACTGTTGACAGTGTAAAAACCATGGATTTCTCCCCATTATGATTGTCTTTGCAATGATTCTAAACCTCTGTAATCCAAAAGAGATGTTTATGCTCTGCTTTAGTTTTTCGGGTTGGCTTATCGTGTGTCCATCGAAATGGAGTTGAAATGCAAAATTGGCTTCAGAGTAATTTGCAACTTCTTACTCTATCACTCCTGCAGCTAGTTTCCAGCTGATTGGTATCATATCCTTTCCCCGCCTCGAGTTACTGAAAAATCTGCTCAAAATAGGCAGATAGCATTTAAGCATAGTCATTTGAAGCTATTGACATTGACTTTCTGAGCTGAGGAAACTTACATTTGGATGCTGGATTGATGATTTAGGATGGTTTACAAGCATAAAACAGGCAATCAGCTCTGGTGCTTTATATCCAGTGTCAATAAATGCCATTATTTATGAAATTATCGGGGCTTGAATCATTGAAGAACACCGCTTTTAGTCAAAGCTAAATGTTCTATAACTTTTGTACTGAGATATGCTTCTCAGCTCTTATCCTTTCACTTTATTGTTTATGTTATAAAACCATTTACAGTTGTTTTACTGTTCTTCTTTCACATTGTAACCTCTCGTTTGAGAGTTGACTTTTACAATCAGTACTTTTTTCTCGTATAATTGTTTCCTTTGTACAGGGGTGACTTCGATCTTAGCAATTTTCAAAATGGAGTTTTGTCATCTGCTTTCATGGTTGGGCTGCTCATTTCTTCTCCTATATTCGCTTCCCTAGCTAAAAGGTATATTTCAAGGTGCTTTTTTCCATAAACTCGTTATTTGACTTGTAAAGATCGATTTTGCAGTTAATCCTAATGTATTAACAAAACCTTTTGCAGCTACAATCCTTTTAGGCTTATTGGAGTTGGATTATCAGTTTGGACAATTGCAGTAATTGGCTGTGGTTTTGCATTCAACTTCTGGTCGATCTCTGTTTTTCGCATGTAAGAACACTCAATGTCATTATCTCAACTCTGTTATCTCTACAAAATAAAGTGTTTAGACTTTAGAATTAGCTTATAATTTCAGGTTTGTTGGTGTTGGCGAAGCTTCTTTTATTAGTCTTGCAGCCCCATTTATCGATGATAATGCTCCAGTTACTCAGGTTAATAGCCTTTTCTAAAATAAAACATAATACCGGGCTGTTTTTCTTGGAATTTACTTGAAATATATTTGATATTTCATCTTTTCTTTCGACTAATTTGTTCTTTAAACCCATTTCTCCGTTTTGTTAACCAGAAAACAGCATGGCTTGGAATATTTTATATGTGCATACCAACAGGATATGCTGTTGGCTATGTCTATGGTGGATTGGTTAGTTCTTCTCTACATAAAACTACTTGTTGTTTTTGTTCGGTTCCTAATACCGACCATTATGTATTTCCAAATATTACAGTTGTATGCTATTCATGATAGGTCGGTACTCATTTTAACTGGCGTTGGGCGTTCTTTGGAGAGGCGATTTTGATGTTTCCTTTTGTTCTTTTAGGATTTTTCATGAAACCATTACAACTGAAAGGTGCAAATTTAGTAAAACTTTTCAGTTTCGACCTTATGGCGTGTTCCATTTATCTCTAAACAACTTATGATTCAGGTTTTGCTCCTGCTGAATTGAACAAATCTCTGACAACAATAGACACAACTGTCTCAAAAGGTGTTCTAATTATTTTCAACCGTGCTCTTTTAACTGTGTTTTTTTATTGATGAATAGAATATTTCGGAGTTCGTTTTTTAAACCGATTGAATGCTAATGCAGATTCGGAGGTTTCAGCTAGTAGAGATTCTATACTGCATTGTAAGGAGGGGTTAAACGATAAAGAATTGAATCAAATTTCAAGATTTTTGAAAGACATGAAAGCTCTATTGTCTGAGAAAGTTTTCGTGGTAAATGTTCTAGGTAACGTTTATTCTTTCTTATCAGCATTCATTAGTTCAAATTCCTTTCGATTGTTTCGCCTTTTCCTAGATAATTTCCAAGCTTGTCAACATTTTGCAGGCTACATAGTATACACTTTTGTACTTGGCGCTTACTCATACTGGGGCCCGAAGGCTGCTTATAGTATCTATAATATGGTAAGATTGACATTTGCTAAATTAATAACTGTTGCAATGGCACTAAATGGGATAATACATTAAAGTTTCTGTCTTTAAACTAAAGTTTTGATCTTTTGGCAGAAAAATGCTGATATGATTTTCGGGGGTGTTACCATAATTTGTGGTATTTTTGGCACGATTGCTGGAGGTCTTATTCTGGACTACATATCTTCCACAATCTCTAATGCTTTTAAGGTAAAAACTCGGAATTTTTTTTTCTAAAAAAAATCAATCTTTTTGTGTTCTGATATATCCCGAACTATTTTTTCAGCTTCTTTCAACTGCCACATTTTTCGGGGCGATATTTTGTTTCGGTGCCTTCTCTTGCAAGAGCATGTACCTTTTCCTTGCTCTCTTTGCAGTTGGTGAGCTACTAGTTTTTGCAATTCAGGTATGTATGCTCGAGACTTGACTGAGCTAAATGCAACTTAACTGAACCGAACTGAACTATTGGTTTTTGCAATTCAGGGTCCAGTGAATTTTGTGTGTCTCCATTGTGTTAAACCGAGTTTAAGACCGTTGTCAATGGCCATCTCGACTTGTGCCATTCACATTTTTGGTGATGTGCCTTCTTCACCCCTCGTTGGGGTTCTTCAGGTCAAATGGGCTTTCAATTGCTTTCGGTTTGCTTACTTTAATGACTTTAATGTGCCTAACTTTGGAGATATTTTGCAGGATCATATCAACAATTGGCGAAAAACTTCCCTTATTTTGACTGCAATTTTGTTTCCTTCAGCTTGTATCTGGTTTATAGGTAATGATACCCGAATAAATGGCTTAGACTTGCAAACTGTTGTCTTTGAGGGATCGATTGGGTGTCTGTAACTTTTTTTTGTGTGGTGCAGGTGTATTTTTGAAAATTGTGGATAGATTTAATGAAGAAAGTGAACAGGAATCGAAAAGTTCGAAAACGATACCTTTACTCGATGGAAATGGAGCTTCTGCTGCAGAAACTTCTGCAAAATCCTCAACAGAAGTGTAAAGAATTGTTTTTATACTATTGTTTTAGTTTCATATAGATAAGATTCGAAATCAAAGGAAGTTTCATATAGGCAAAAAGTAGGAAAGCTGGTTCTGATGTAAATATCCATTTCAATTACAAATAAATATTATATTCATGCATAATTTTGATGATTTATTAGTTATGTGACATTTCTAGTGAACAATCTTGCAGCTTTTGAGCGAGAAGATAGATTAAAATTAAAATTACTTTCAGTCAATTCGAGTAAGTTTAATTTAATTTTGTTCATTATTTTAGTTCATTTCGAAATCTGCAACTTATAGAAGACAAGTTAAAATCTGAATGACACTGAATCTTGCTACTTGGCAGTAAAAAATTTAATGTTAACTTATAATTTGGTCACTAATACCAATACCTACTTCTCTAAAAGTTATTTTAAACAATATTCCCTCACTTTTTTTACTAAGTGGCCTTTTCCGTAAATTTTTTATATTCCTTTTAGGTGGCCTTCTCTATTTTCTATGCATAAATTTATCCATTTCTACCTATTTTACCCATGTTTAATTGAATCAAATTCCAAGTCATAAGTTATTATGTAGAGGACAAATCAGTAAACTTATACCCTTAATAAATGATTGTTAATAAGTGTGAAAATCTCTAAAAGGCTATTTAAAAGAACAGGGAGTATTCCTCAGTCTTACTACGTTTTTCTTTTAATTCTTAATATTTGTTTGATTGAAGCGCCAATAAAAACCTGATGTGGTTATTAAATATCTAAATCAATCTCACATCGTATTGTATTAATTTTGAAATTAATCTCGAGACTAATTATTTTTATAAATTAATCTCGAACTAGGCTAATTTATTTTCATAAGATAATAGCTGCATATAACTTAGGGAGATTCAAAGGTGAGATAGTTTTCTACAAATTATGCTTATTTCTAGCATAGCCAACACCGATAACATAAAGACTAACAGTACAACTAAATGAACTATCTTCAATAAACCATGGAAATCTTATTTCAAATGTATCTTATCCCAACATAATTGCTGCCTTGTTTCAGCATTTCCAGCTCACGAATATGGCGAACAAGGTTTGGCACATCAAATCTGGATTCGAGCTTGAACTCTGCTATGCATTCTTGTATAGCTTTAAAAGCGCCTATTTCTTCATCTACTGCTTTCCCCTGCAAAACCAATAAAGTTATACATCACATCTTTCATTCTAATTGAGATCATTTGTTCAATTTCTCACAACGTACCAAGAGGAGTAAAGCATGTACCTTTATATGTTCAACCCAGTTTACCAGAATGTTTTCGAGTTTGAATGTGTGAAGCAGCTCAAAAGAGCAACTGAATCTAGCTGCATCTATGTACTTCTTCCTTTCCATAAGAGCACCAATGATCTCTGTTTCATACAACAAACCCATTTGCAGTATCAGAAATTCGGTTTAGTAGAGTAAACAGTTAAGCAAACATACCAGGAATCTTGTCAGTGAAACCAAAAAACCGGCATGTATCAGGAGAATGTTTTTGATCAGCAGAATCTACAACAAGTTTGATGATTTCATCCCTTTTAAAACAGCCCACAAGTCCATAAGCAGCAAGAAACAGGAGAAAAGCCCAAACTTCAGCGGACTTTTCGGTTTCTGAAGTTAAGTTCGCTTTCCAAAGAACAGCCAACTTTTGAGCTTCGGTTTTCACTTCTGGACTTATAATGGGACGAACTTCAATGAGCTTCTCCATCATCAAAACTTTGCTCTTACTGTTGGCATTAAAACCCCCAGGCATTAAGTCCAAGATGAACTTTGCAGGGTCTGCAGTTGACTGTAGAGCTGATAAAACTTCATGAGGCATCAATTCCTGGTCAACCATGTTGTCGTCTACAAGTGTCAGCAGACAAATCTCTTCATTACACTGTTGACTTTTTTCCGAGATTGACATCTCAATTGATTTCAGCTGTTTCTCCTTTGACTTGAGTTCTTCATTGACAGCAGCTAGGTCCCTCTTTTTCAACTCAAGGTCTTGATGATATGCACTCATTGTTCTTTTGAGCGAATTGAGATGTTGCTCTTCAGATTTGAGCTTTTCGCTAACAGACCTCAGCTCGTTCATTTTTGACCCGAGTTCAACGGAGTGTTGAGCAATAGAGTTGTCAATCAACACGATATCTCTCAGTTTCCTTGTGAGATCCGAAGAGAGATTGTTGATGGTTTCATTCAGTTCATGGCAGTGCTTCTTTTTGGATTCGAGTTCTTCGGTTTGCTGAAAAATCATGGTTCTGATGGATTCGAGTTGCGTCTCTTTCGAATAAAGGAGATGTGAACTCTCTCTGATCAAAACCATTTACAAGAGCCAACCCCTTGTGTTTCTGTTCAAGTTGTTCATTCCAACTTACAACACTCTTTTTTGCCTTTTCGACTTCCTTGTGCACTGAAACCTTTGCAGACTCAATTTGATCCAATTCATCTCTCAATTGTTGAGTTAAAGATGGAACTGGAGAAGATTCTTTACTAAGTGTCTGATCAATGGATGACCTCTTGCTTTAGCTCAAGCAGTTTCATATTCTGAACTATTTTCTCCATCGATTGAAAATCCTATTCAATAAGAAGCAGCAGCCATTAAACCCATTAAAATGGAATTAAATTGCACGAAAATGGGAAAAAAAAACATGATCAACACCAAACTCCATGAACTAGAACAAAAACCAGCGAGTCTATAACTCACAAGCACACTTAACAATTCAAGAAAAAAACATAACTGATGAAATTATGAGCTTATAGATTCCTAATAGTTTTCCTATAGAACAGACTTAGTACAAGCAAAGATTCAAAAACAGAACCAAACACTTACTTCTATTGATTGAAACATTATTCAACATCAAGCAACATCCACTCAACAAATAAATCCATTAAAAGCTAAACTATTTCAAGAAATTGCACAAAAACGAACAAAAATTCCAAACTCCATGAACGAAAACGTAAACCTTTCACACTGTAAGCTAAAAGTTCTCCAATTGAGAAGACCCTGAACAAGCAAAGTTCCAAAAACAGAATAACAGACTCCAGAGTAAAAAAAAAAAAACCAAACTTAAAAAGGAGAAACTAGGAACCTGTAATACTTGAGAGGAAACTTCAAAGCAAATGTAAAGAAATTTCTGAGCACTTAAATTGAAATGTAGCCATGGAATAGAGTAGAGGAGAATCCAAAATGGCAAAAGAGAGTAAAAGTTGAATTGTGATTGCATGTGACACGTTTTACCGCATTAAGAAATATATTTATTTTGGGAAAAACAGTGATTATAAGGTTTGTTAGCTAGGGAGAAATTAGATAAAGCACAAAAAATAATTTCTGAAGTTTCTAATCTATTTAAAGTTTAAACAATAAACGGAGAGGGAGAAGCAGAAAACTGCTTTCATTCAGTAATCATGGCCCCAAATTACAGAGGATTAGTGCTAATATGGAGAAATGTTCTATTCTACATTATTAAATGCAATTTTCTACTGATTTTAAAAAGGGGTCCACTGGTCCACATTATTTCCATAATTAACCATTGGCTTATTTTCCCATATCACGTTTACGTGTATATTGAATTATTTATAGAAATTTGAAAAGGGTCCACTGTTTCGTTGTGTAATTAGAATTGATAAGCAATATTTTCATTTTACAAGAACTAAGAAAATTGAGTATCTTTACCATAATACATTCATTTATTAAGAAGAATAAGTTTGACTAATTAATGGCAAGTGATAAGAGTATTTATTAGTAAGAGTATTTTAGTATATTTATCATAAACTAACAACTAAAAATGAAAAAAATGTTTATCTTTTGGACACCTAAAATAGAATATTGTCTATCAAAATTGAACAGAGAAAGTATCAATAATGGGTCTTGATTTAACAATAAACCTTAGAATTTGAATTTATTTTTCTAAACTAGAAAATGTAAATATAATTAAAATACTGTATGTTTTATAATATACTTATCAACCGGAATTTATGGATATGATCTGCATTTTTTGTGACCAAAACTCAACTACAAATATCCAACCCCTCCACAATTCTGTCACATTCACTCCTTGAGAATTTATATGTTTTGGCTTTTTGAATTAATCAAACCAATGAACGCTTTCTAATATATATTTGATGTTTTAATCTTTCTTGTAGTACGATAGGCTCTTAATATTCCTTACCGTCTCCATCTCCCAACCTTTCTGCACCGCTGTAACTGTTCCTCACGCGCAAGCCAAAATAGACTAGAATTTAGTAAATATGCTACCAAATTCAATATATTAGACCTTTAAAAGGGCTTTTAAGTTATAAAATCAAACAAAAAATTTGATAGTTTGATTTTATAATTAGCATTGCATTAAGTTTAGAAAGCCCATTCGTTGCTGACTTTCTATTTTGATGACTTGGTTGCAGATTATAAAATACAATCCAGTAAGTAATGCTTAGATAACGTAGATCAAACAAGTAAAGATATAGTATGTCGATGAAAATAATAATAAATTGCATGGAACAAAAAATAAAATAGGTAAAATGTATTCAAGATTCCAAACACACAAATGAGTAGACGTTAGGAACCGCCGGTTTTGGTTCTTAGTTTTTATAAACCTAAATTTTATATATCCAGTTCCGGCTGGTTCTGGTTCCGACCGGTTCCGGTTCAAACCTTAATATATATTAAAAATTTAATATTATATATTTAAATCTTAGTAATTATTAGTTTTAAACAATTAATATATGTTACAAAACAATATAGTTTCTTAAATATGTTAAAAACATACATTTTTATGTTAATTAAAATAATATTTAGTTGGAACCGCCGGTTTCAATCCGGTTCCATCCGATTCTCCGGTTCATATTTTCACAAACCTAAACCTAAATCTTATTTACCCGGTTCTTGACGGTTCCGGTTCCATCCAGTTCGATTCCAATTCGAACCGGTGGTTCCGGTTCCATTTAGCCATGTCTACAAATGAGGTATATATAGAGACTGGAAGGATAATGTTATAAAACTAGAATGATTATTCAAACCAATTAATCTTTCGTGAAGTGACACACATTTCAACGTGTTGGTGAGAGGTATAAGGTTCGAAACCTATCTTCTTCAAAGATTTATTAATTATTAAAAAAATGATTGTTCAAAGCATGAAACGCATTGATTTCATGTTTGCATTTTTCAAAATGTATTCAGATCCTAAACTTGTCCATTTTTTTGTCCTACCTTCCTGAACTTTCAAAAGTTTCTTTCGCTCTCCTTAACTTTCTAAGAGTTTCTCTCACCCCCTTACAAATACTTTTAAAAGTTTCTCTCACCTCCTGGATACCACGTGTCAACTTTTAATTGGATGTCATGTTTGAAAAGTCAAACCAATCAGAAGTTAACACGTGCACCTAAGGGGGTGAGAGAAACTTTTGAAAGTTCAGGGAAGCCAGACAAAAAAATAGACAAGTTCAGAGAGGTCTCGATGGGTTAAGCCTTTTGTAAAAAACAATGTCATGATCTCATTAGTCATGTTAGTTGTTCTTGAGCAGTCTAAGGTCATGTTTTCAATTTATTTTTTATTCAGTTTATTTCAAATTCATTAATTTCACTTCAGTTCAGTTTTCATTAAATTGCATATAAGTTTCATGCAATTAATTAAATTTTAATAAATTTTAAATAAGTTTAAAGTA
>CAOJBJ010975364.1:0-12854 GCA_948291685.1 Euphorbia celastroides | reverse complement strand
TATTCTTCGAAGTTGCCCATGCTATTTCTTTCATCCAAATCTGTTGTTTGGGTATCAGCTATACTGTTACTGGCCGTTTCTCCACCATTACTTCTTTACAAGTTCGTATGCCTGAATTTATAACAATTATATTAACTTAATGTGTTTTTTTTGCGCCTATATAATCACCCTTCTTGGATAATGCAGGGATAAGTCACGGACAGGCTCAAAGATGACGTCATGGCAAGGTTATGCACATGCTGCTGTGGTCGCTTTATCTGTTTGGTTTTGTCGTGAAACTATCTTTGAAGCTCTTCAATGGTGGAACGGAAGGCCTCCTTCTGATGGTTTACTTTTGGGCTTTTGTATTGTACTGACTGGCTTGGCTTGTCTACCAATTGTTGTTCTGCACTTCTCCCATGTCCTGGTAAGTATGCTATCTTTTTCTGTTCTTCTCTTTTTAACCCTTATGTTCTCTTAAAATGCACTTATCTATATATTAGTCTAGCCTAGGAAATGGAGATTGATAATGTTTGACTAGCTGTCTCTTTGCCGCGGTTCCTTAGAAATGATTTCCGGTGAGTTATAAATTCAAAATCCGGCATACAACTCGATATTGTCAAAAGCACCACTTTTTTTAAGTTTTGCTTTACTGATTATTAGTTGGAGGAAATCACTAACAGTTAGGAAATAGAATAAGCCATCAAGTGTTTTCTTGTGTTGACCATCTGCCTTTGACATAGAATAAATTCCTCCAGAAAAAGTGTGTTGCTGTGTTGGCCAGCTGTTTCATTCTGAAATTCATATTTTGATTTGACTGACTGCATTTATCTCTCTTATTGTAGTCTGCAAAGAGATGCCTAGTTCTGGTTGTGGCTACTGGTGTATTGTTTATCCTAATGCAGCCACCAATTCCATTGGCATGGACTTACAATTCCGACATTATCAAAGCAGCTCGTCTATCATCCGATGACATCTCAATATATGGTTTCATGGCATCAAAGCCCACCTGGCCATCATGGCTGCTTATAGTTGCTATTTTGCTCACTCTAGCAGCCGTGACATCCGTCATACCCATAAAATACATAGTGGAGCTGAGAACATTGTATTCCATTGCCATTGGAATTGCTCTTGGTGTATACATATCTGCAGAGTACTTCCTACAAGCTTCAGTTCTGCATGCACTCATTGTAGTAACCATGGTCTGCACCTCTGTGTTGGTTGTCTTCACCCATTTCCCATCCGCTTCAAGCACAAAGCTTCTCCCGTGGGTATTTGCACTGCTTGTTGCTCTCTTTCCAGTAACCTACCTTTTGGAAGGCCAAGTGAGAATCAAAAGCATCCTTGAAAATGGTGCATTTGCTGACATGGGAGAAGAAGATCGAGAGCTCACTACTCTGCTAGCAGTTGAGGGTGCAAGGACATCTCTGCTCGGTTTATATGCAGCAATTTTCATGCTCATAGCACTGGAGATAAAGTTCGAGCTCGCCTCACTGATGCGGGAAAAGGCTATTGAGAGGGGCGGAATTAGACACAGCCGGTCCAGTGAAGGCAGCTCAACAAGCTCGGCTCCTCGAATGAGGTTCATGCAGCAGCGCAGGGCCGCCACTGTGCCGGCTTTCACCATCAAGAGGATGGCTGCAGAGGGAGCCTGGATGCCTGCTGTGGGCAATGTTGCAACTGTTATGTGCTTTGCCATATGCCTCATCTTGAACGTAAACCTGACCGGTGGTTCGAATCAAGCCATTTTCTTCCTGGCCCCCATTTTGCTACTTCTGAACCAGGACTCCGATTTCGTGGCTGGTTTCGGGGACAAGCAGAGGTACTTCCCGGTTGCAGTCGCCATATCAGCCTATCTGGTGATTACCTCCTTGTACAACATATGGGAAGAAGTGTGGCATGGTAACACGGGTTGGGGCATCGAAGTGGGGGGCCCTGATTGGTCCTTTACAGTGAAGAATCTAGCCCTTCTGATTCTGACATTCCCGAGCCATATCCTTTTCAACCGGTTTGTGTGGAGTTACTCGAAGCAGACGGATTCAAAGCCGCTGATTGCATTGCCTCTGAATCTCCCCCCGATCATCATATCAGACGTGGTTAAGATTAAAATATTGGGGATGCTGGGGATTGTGTATGCCATAGCCCAGACCCTAATCTCTAGACAGCAGTATATTTCGGGGATGAAGTATATTTAGACATACAAACTGTACAATATTTTCCGGAAATTTTCAAAGTGAGGTCTTAAAATTCGTGTTGAACTTTGCACGTGATTTTTATTAGCCTAGCCTGCTGAGTATTTTTCAGGTCTTGTAGCAGCCCATCTTAGAATTTTAGAACATTGTTGGAGATGAGTTAGAATATTACTGAATCTATGTTGGTCTCACATGACCTGTATTTATCTCAAGCTGATTTAAATCAACTGAAATTCGAAGTTCCAAACTCAGATGGACTTTGTTGAAAAGGAAAAGTTATGTGCAATGTTTAAACTGTTCAGATTACCAAGAGTTGAAAATGAAAAATTCATGTTCATCTCACCTAACTAAGATATTTATTTTTATCAACACAATTGGTAAAATAAGGTTAGTTAATGTGAACAACAACATTACTCTAAAGCTTTCCTGCGAGCACGGAGGTTATGTGTGTACAGTCTCATCTACTACCGTCTTAAGGATAGGCTTTAAAGTGGAGTTGCATCAGTAATCCACACTTTATAATAAAAGATGTTTGAACAACTTTTAAAAGTTGCATCAGTAACCCACACTTTATAATAAAAGATGTTTGAACAATTTTTAAACTAAAAACGGCTAGAAGGAAAGTATATAATAACTTTGAAAAATCTAAAAATAATTTCATAAATCAATTATCTTTGAACGGGTAAATTTTATTGTGGTAAACTGGACAAAGTAATGTTTAGATTGTTATCAACAGAGCCTATTTGATTTCAACTCTTTGAAAGGGGTATGTAACAAAGTAAACAAGCCAACAACCCACAAAAGAAAAATGGGCATAATTCCAGCAAATACACCCAGAAAATTCTCCACCACAAGTACAGCCTCCTTCTTGTTCATCATCCTCGTTTTGCCGATCAAATCCTCAGCAGAGCCAACTCCAGCACCATGGCCGCTCCAATTCCACGCAATCCTGTGGATGAACTACAGCGGAATCCTCCAAAAGATAGACCTCTGGTACGACTGGCCCAACGGCCGCAACTTCAACATAATCCAAGAGCAGCTCGGCCAGCTCCTCTACGATCTCGAGTGGAACAACGGCACCCGCTTGCTCTACACTTTGGACGCCAACCACCGGTGCTCGGTGGCTCAGTTGGACGTCGGGATTCTTCGGCCTGACTGGCTCGATGGCGCCAAGTATTTGGGTCAAAGACAAGTTGACGGGTTCGTTTGTAATGTCTGGGAAAAGGTTGATTTTATCTGGTACTATGAAGATGTTGTTACTCACAGACCTGTTCATTGGGTGTTTTATACTGGTAATTCGGTTTCTCTGCGAAAGATGAGTTTTTTTTTTTATCTGGGTTTTCAGTTTCTGTATGAAAGATGAATTTTTTTTATTTAGGTTTTCAGTTTCTCTATGAAAGATGAGTTTTTTTTATTTGGGTTTTCAGTTTCTCTATGAAAGATTGTTTTTTCTTATTGGGGTTTTTAGTTTCTCAATGAAAGATGAGTTTTCTTTATGTGGGTTTTTTTTGGAATTGGTTGAAGAGGGTTTTTTTTGTTGCAGGGAGGGAA
The DNA here is from genome assembly GCA_948291685.1 of Euphorbia celastroides. Lineage (NCBI taxonomy): Eukaryota > Viridiplantae > Streptophyta > Magnoliopsida > Malpighiales > Euphorbiaceae > Euphorbia > Euphorbia celastroides. The sequence goes on along the minus strand of CAOJBJ010975364.1, from coordinate 9,132 downwards.
GCTCATGTGATGACTTTTGAAGTTGGAGCTGTTCTTGGGGATTCCCATTGGCAAGCTCCTCCCTACTGTTTTACTCCTCAAAACCCAGATCCTGTTTCGAGTTGATTCATTGGGTTTGCTTGTTGTTACAGGGTTTCCATTCTGAATCAAGTTATGTTTTGTTGTTCATGTAATAATCAAAAGCTTGTCTTTTTAGTTAGTTTTCATGCTTACAGTAATGGTGATGAACTGATGATATTTATACCATTAGACTGCAATGGTAGAAAACAACAGTGATGCATTTAGTTTAGCAGCTAGCATGATCCAAGTTGAGAAAGTTCGAATGTATATCCGAACCTGCAAAGATCGTCTAACTACTTCTCAATCCGACTCAGGATCACTCTTTTGGGATGTATATTGCATCGATGTACTCGCTGAATCAATATGGACCAATTTGTTAAAGAAAGATCAATATTAACTCACTTAAACATAAACTATATACATTAAACCATATGGCAATCTTATTGAGCAATAGACAATTCTCAATTTTACTAATGAGTGCTTGCACCAGTCAAAACTCAATAATTTTATGTCAAAAGGTCTAAATACTAAGATTTCAGACATAAGCAATTCGTAGCAGATGTTTATTCAAACGAAATTCGCAACAATAATTTGGTAAAGGTTGCAGTTTGATTTGATGTGGATATATTAAACTACTATAATTTATGAAAGGGGTAGAAAAAAGAGGTGGTCCGTACCCACACCAAATCCACATCTATAGTCTGTGATTAATTTAACATTTTAATCAACCAAACGCTATCCCATCCCTCTGGAATCCACCATTTTCCCATTTCCCCCTTTTCCTTCACTCTTTCACACTTCCCTTTCGCTGATTCTCTCCCTCTCTCCATCGCCAGATCTACCTCCTTCACTTGCCAAGGTATGTTCTTGCTCTTTTTCTTTCTTTATACACCTCCAATCGCAATCCAAACCCTCACTTCACATCAATTTAAACCCTTGACTGCTTTAGCTGCTTTCATTTGTCACTTTTCATCGATTTGCTGTTGAGATTATTGTTCAATTGAGGAGTTGTTTTGCTTTAATTGTTGATTTTGGGCGCTGTTGGCTTTCTTCTTGTGGCAGGCGAGTCACGAGCTTTTTTGTTGTGTTTTTTCATGAAATCGTTCCTTATGCCGATCTATGCTGCCGATATGTACTGTGTTTGGCACGGCATTATCAAAGTTGAATGCTTTTGTTGAATTTGAACTGTGCACTGACTCATTTCATTACTCATTAGTGTTATTTGTTTTCCAGGTTTGCAACAATCAATTTTATCCTATAGGATATTGGTTGAAGCATAAGTATGGGTGCTCTCTGTTGCTGCCCGTGCAGCGATGAATTTGAAGAATATGCTTATGCTGGAAATTCAATATTCAGGCACTGTGTCTGCCTAAGAGTATTTTTCCACCAGTTGCTCTGTGGGGTAAGCGCTGAAAATTTTGCTACTTTACATTACACTCTGAGATATCTTTACCTGTCTTTTAGGTTCATGTTGAAATTGCTGCTTCAAGTTTCAATTGCATGGTTCAACTTATGTTCTAAAATGTTGCTATTGAAATTGCTGCTTTAAGTTTTAACTGCATGGTTTAACCTATGCTCTAAAAATTTTCTCAGCAAAGTGTGAGTTGGCATCACATTTATTGGGTTTTCTGGTTAAATCATACATGCTTATTTCTTAGTTACGAATCATGATCTTGTGGTTTCGTGGGCCCTTGATCTGTATAGAAGCTCTTAGCTGAGAGGGTTTGAATAAATGCTTAGTGTACCCTTCTTTGTATTTGTGTTATGCTCTTATGCATGGAGATAGCGGCCAAGGTCAATCATGCATTGTTATAAATTGATAAGTTTGGTTTGTTAAGAATATGCAGTTCAAAGTACGAATCTTTTTCATGTATTTGTCACTGTAAAATCAATACACGGACTAGATTCGTTTTTTTGCTTGTCTTACCACCCTGTATTTTGATCATGAATCATAAAAAAATGTTAATTCCAAAGCTGTCACAGTACTTCTACCGTTTGAAACCAGGTTCTTTTGATCTGGTTAAAGTCATCACTCAAGCTTCTGCTTGTTTACCAAATCCTGGTTTTATTGCATTTTAAGTTATCCTTTTAATGTGCGTGCAGTATGTTATGATGTTTCATAGACTTGAAAGTCGGCCTATGTCTCCAAGCCAAGGAGGCACTTCTCTGGCATCAACAAATGTTGGCATTGCTTCACAAGATGGTTCTACAAGCGAGACTCATATCTCATTGTCCAGGCCATCACCATTTGATGTGGATCAGAGGTATAGTCGCTTACAGCGTGATGGTTTAGTATCAAGAAAGTCAATGACCCATTTTCAAGAGGAATCACAGCCATTGAGAAGAAACATGAGCAATTCTGGCCTGGAATCGTCTGGTTTTGGTAAGAAATGGATTGTGGGCGATTCTGATGATGAAAATAAATTGAGTCATTCTGAGTCTTCAGAGAAATTTTTGGCAATGAAAGTAGCAGATGGACAGTTTTATGATCACCAATCTTCTGAAGATGAAGATGTCTGTCCTACATGTCTTGAAGGTAATATACTACCATTAAATGGGTGAAACATACAACACTCTGTTGCTTACTCGTGATTTAATGTGTCATGTATTGTCCTTTATTTTTGCAGAATACACTCCAGAAAATCCCAAAATTCCGACAAAATGTTCCCATCATTTTCACCTTGGTTGTATCTATGAGTGGTTGGAAAGAAGTGAAAGTTGTCCAGTATGTGGCAAGGTAAATGGATTTTATTGTTCAGCTCTATTTTCTATATGTATTTATTCATCCGTATAAAATATTTAAATATCTTATTGGCCTGTGTGGGCTGGAAGTTGTCTTAGATTGTATATGTTTATTGGTTCTGAAACATAATTATGCTAAATACTGGTTTTCTAAATTATGCTATTCATTAAGTGAAGAAATATGTGAAATGAAGGATAATTATGCCACCAAATTATAAGTTCTCTGATCTTAACCCTGCCTGTATTTTACATCTAGACAAATTTTTACCTCTATCACCATTTTGTACATTTGCATAAATGATTACATGACCAGTTTATGGGTCTTCAGTCCTGACATGAGTGTCTTTTACCTTGAATTTCAGGAGATGGAGTTTTGTGAAAGCCCTTGATTTGTGTAGCTCGTTGCAAAGTATCAAGGCGAATACGCTGGGGAATCTGTAAATAAAAGATGTTTTTATTATCTTTCTTGGATAGAGAAAGTGATTCTCCATTCTATTTACTTACTACTACCTTGTAATTTTCTTCCATACCTGGTCAAGCACTTGGTGCTTTCACTATGTAGAAAGTACTTATAAATGTATATTTTTAATACCAGTTGTAAGCATGGCTTTCATGCATTCATGTTTAATGATGCAAACTAATCAATATCAGTTACTTCTTACGGCTCAACTTGTAATGGTTCCCATATTTGTGATTATTCTCTTTATGCTCTGCATTGATATTACAGGCCTTGCATGCAGCAATATCTATATTTGTGATTTTCAGTTTTGGATGCAAAGACTGAAGCAAAGAGTTCAGAAAGAAAGGAAGTGAGTGAAGGGAGTATAATTTATGTTTGTGTGAATTTTAATGAGACTTATCCTTGTTGTCAGAGAAACTGAACTTTTTGCAGGGTCTTCTGTTGCTAATTTGCTGTGTTATGCCTATTGATGCAGTAAAAATAGATATTTCTGAGGGAGCATTTAGAGGGAGGATGCTGTATAGTAGGGGACATTCTTGAATGGAGTCAGATGGATCCACTTGGTAAGCCATTTAAGAGTGGCTGGCCCCTGCTTCATATCATTTTCATGGGTCATTACTGTCATTAAAAGCCATCCATTTTTTCCAAGTGTGGCTGTCTTATCAGGTGTTTCCTTCAATGCACTGTGTCATTTAAATGCTTTGCTGGGCTGCTTATAGTGTTTTTTGACTGTTTTCTAACTGGTTACAAATTCATTGTACAACTTAATTGGGTATCTTAATTTTCATTTGTTTTATCTTGATCTAGGATCAAGTCTCTTCTTCACAGTGGCCACATGAAAGCTTCTACTTGAGCTTTTGTTAGAAACTTCACTTTCTCCTTGATCATATTTATCTCTTGAATGCTTTCATGTGGCGCACGATAACTTCACTCTAAAAAATGTGTTTTGAGGAACCTCTAAGCAGTAAGTGCAACAGAACACTCTCTAAGGAGAAGGTGATAAAGGTTAAAAACATTAAAATGATAGATTCCTATTCGCCTATGGTACCCATTGGTGTAAGTCGTTTACTGCTCAAAACATGTTACTCTTGTCTCTGATTTTTGCTCTGCGCTGTGCTTGGACCTGTGTGTTGACTGAGTATAGTAAATCATAGAGATTTATTGCACTTATGCCTTGTTTGGTTCATGGAATAGCTTGGAATAGAATAGCTTTTCATCTATTGCTCATTTTCAAGTACTTCAGTTGGTTTTCATAGCAATGATTAGTCTCCATGAGTGGGGCAATAGATACTCCTTTATTTCACCTAGGAATTGGTACTGCATGCATTTGAGACAATAATCTATCATATCCCCAGTTCTTCCATTCATTTCTACTCTATTCATGTGGAATATCCATTCTGCGAACTAAACTCCACCTTAGTTCTGTTAGTAAGTTGCCAGTAAAATATGCACATAATCTGCCTGTGTTTATATCAGTGATAACCATGAATGATGGCTTATCTTTGACAGGGTCCCCCGTTAGTGATTAGATTCAGAGTTTAAGATGGTGGCTCCGGAGTGGCCTAGTGCAGCTTGAGCAGACACTGTACTCTTCATGGCATCAAAATCATTTTAGCTATTCAAATCAAGCAGTACTTTAACCATTAACAGCCAGTATGCACTAAGTCATGCAGGAGACTGGAGTGACGAAGCTAGCTTGACAGAATCTGCCAGGCCAATTCCTGTCCTTACAAGGTGAAAGCAACACGATGATGGCCTGCCACATGAGTTATTGGAACATAGATCAAACGGCCAAGGGACAAAATAAGGCAAATGCTTAGATCTGGAAAGATTTGCTTGCACGTTACTGGAAAGTTGAGATGCCCCATTTGCGTTCAGTGTATGCTTACTGTATTGAGAGCGAGATTCTCTGGGTTTAACACATTTACATACTATCAGATAGATGGTTGCAAAATATGGCTATTGTCCAATGGCGACTGGGACACACACTAGCAGAAAATCCACCTAGGACAGAGATGCACGTGAAGTCCCCAAGAAATTGTTAATTGATTTGATACTAGACTTGTATGCCATTGAGACGCCTAACTTGGTCACCCTCTCTGCCATTTTGTTTCCTGTGTACGTGAAAACCATAGATATTTTAGCACCTGATAAAAGGCCATTTGCTTCAACCAGAAATGGAGTAGCAGTGGCCTAATATTCATTCACTATCTTACTTTGCCTTTGTAACAATTGTGGAAGTAATTCCAAGAAACATCAAGTACGACAGCTAATTTTTCACTTGAATGCCTGTATGAGATTTTGTTTTATAAACTGAGGAATCGAAAGAGGGGGTAGGAGACTTAACTATCACATTAACAGCCTAACTCCAACAATAAAGGCTTCTGAATTCATGCAATCCTTTAGTTGCATAAAGTGTTTCCGAGTTTTAATATCACCCCAACTATGATCAGGAGCTGCTTCTTTGACGAGTCTGCTGACTTGTTTTTAATCACAACAGTCCAAAACTGATCTTGGTCGGGACCATGATGCATCAGAAACCAAGCTAACCTTTGCCAATACCTAAGCCTGTAATGTCATTTTCTTAGATGGTCAACTCGCGGTACAATACTGCTTTGTAATTTGCTTCAAAATCTATGTACTACCACTAGTCATGGGTTGGATATGTATTTTCATGGCTTTGTCACGTTGATGTACTGCTTCTAATGTTAGTTTATTGAATGAAACATGTAAAAACAACAATTAGGTGAGTATTCCGCTTCTGCATTTTGGCCACGTTTGAAAGCATAATTACAAAACAAACGCCCACTGTATACTCTGTTTATTTGCTGACAAGATTCCGGTTTGAACATATAAGTATTGCAAGTACATTGTCATTAACTCTGTTATTTTACTTTCCTGATTCACATATTAACAACTAATCTACGTGGCCCCGACTACTGATTTCCCCCTTTAATTACTTTCCAGTTCCCACCCTCTCTTCACTCCCCATGGCTCAGCCGTCTTTTAGTCTCTCCTTTTTCATCGCCATTTCAGGTAAAGTTCCCCTCTTTTCCGCATTCTCTTCCTCCCCAATTCGCTAATTCCTCTAATTCTCACAAAATTCCGCTGCTTTTCTTGATTTTTCAGGTTTCCAATTGTGAATCTCCCGTATTCCAGCTGACAATGGATCCCGATAGCAAGATTTTCAATGTGGGTATCCTCATCGTGGCCACCATAATCGTGGCCAAGCTCATCAAGGATCTTATCATGCCTAGATCTAGCAAACGGCTGCCTCCGGTGGTCTCCGGCGTCCCCTTCATCGGAGGATTGCTCCGCTTCTTAAAAGGGCCGATTTTTATGCTCCGAGAAGAATACGCTAAGCTCGGCAGCGTTTACACAGTGAATCTAGCTCACTGGAAGATGACATTCCTAATTGGACCGGAAGTCTCAGCTCATTTCTTTAAGGCCCCTGAGGTTGAACTCAGCCAGCAGGAGGTTTATAAGTTCAATGTGCCTACTTTTGGCCCTGGTGTTGTCTTTGATGTCGATTATAGTATTCGACAAGAGCAGTTTCGGTTCTTTACTGAAGCTCTTAGAGTCAATAAGCTCAAAGGCTATGTGTATCAGATGGTTATGGAAGCTGAGGTATTATCCTTTCTGCTTCCTTTGCTTTGTGATGTTTATTGCATTCCTATTGCATATTATCCTCTTCATGTAGGCCATGAGAAATTGATTCAAAGGAATAATTGTTGATGCTAAGTATATTCATTTGCTGTAATGCTGTACTGGTAGTGGATTACTGAAATTTGAATTCTTATCAAGATTTAGGAATCAATGACTTCATCAGTGCTTTTGTTGATATTATAATCTTAGTTCAAAATTTTCTGGTTATGTGAATCAATTTTTGAGTAATAATCTTTTTGGTATTTCGCCTGGAGATTCATTTCTAGTACTAGTAACGCCTCGAATCTCTTATTGTTATTGCTGTTTCCAATTTATCATTTCTTCAATGTGTCCACTTGCTAATAGAGATCATTGTTATCACAATCTCTGTGCAGTTACTTATGAGGTGAGAATGTTTGTTTTGAAATTTGGAACTTTGCAGGATTTCTTTTCCAGGTGGGGAGACAGGGGAGAAGTGGACCTCAAGTATGAGCTAGAGCATCTGATCATATTAACAGCCAGCAGGTGTCTATTAGGCCGAGAAGTTCGGGACAAACTTTTCGATGATGTGTCAGCTCTCTTCCATGACCTGGACAATGGAATGCAACCCATCAGCGTCCTCTTCCCCTACTTGCCAATTCCAGCTCACCGCCGGCGAGACCGGGCCCGCAAAAAGCTCTCTGAAATCTTCACAAACATCATCCTCTCCCGAAAAGCCTCCAACCAATCAGAAAACGACATGTTGCAGTCCTTCATTGAGTCAAAGTACAAAGACGGTCGCCCCACAACTGAATCTGAGGTCACCGGCTTGCTTATTGCTGCCCTTTTTGGCGGGCAACACACCAGCTCGATAACCTCTGTATGGACCGGGACCTACCTCCTTTGCTACAAGCAGTACTTAGCCACTGTTTTGGAGGAACAGAAGAACTTAATGGTAAACCATGGGAAAAAGGTTGACCATGATGTTTTGTCTGAAATGGATGCTCTGCACCGGTGCATTAAGGAGGCGCTCAGGCTCCATCCTCCATTGATAATGCTGATGAGGTGCTCTCATAGTGATTTCAGTGTGACAACTCGGGATGGGAAGGAATATGACATTCCAAAGGGCCACATTATAGCGACATCTCCAGCATTTGCAAACCGGCTTCCTCATATATATACAGAGCCGGACAAGTATGACCCGGAGAGATTTGCAGCTGGGAGAGAGGAAGACAAGGCAGCAGGGGCGTTTTCGTACATTTCGTTTGGGGGCGGGAGGCACGGGTGCCTTGGGGAGCCTTTTGCATATTTGCAGATAAAGGCGATTTGGAGCCATTTGTTGAGGAATTTTGAGCTGGAGCTCGTTTCGCCTTTCCCTGAGGTGGACTGGAATGCTATGGTCGTGGGAGTTAAAGGCAAGGTGATGGTGCGCTACAAGCGCCAAGAGCTTTCAGTTAACTAGTGGAAATACAAGATTGTGAATGTTTTGCAGTTTGAAAAATCAGACGATGTGTTCGTGCTTTGGTTTAGTTTCTTGAACTCGTTAGTCGGGTAATGGTTTCCTCTGGTTTTAAGAAATTTTATGTGATAAATGCAACTTATGATGCCTAGGATTTGATTGAATAACAGTCTTTGATCAAACATGTCCAGTGAATTAATAAAGTAATAAACCCATCTTGGACATCTTTGCAGATTGAGATCTGAGCAATATAATAACAAGAAATCTTGGTCCTCTGTATAATAGAAAATTGCAGACAAGAACACAGTTTTTCAGTTAGCTGTTAAAGTGTCACAAGTTGAGTTTAGTTGGAAAGAGCAGATACTGCTGAGAATAAAATAATTTCACATCTGTGAGATCTGAACACAATTTGTTGTTTTCATTTGAATCTGAACTAAACTAAACTGGTCCATTGACTCAGCTCCAGAATCAATAGGAAAGAAATTGAAAATTGAAAGAAACTTTTTCACTCTCACAAATAAAGCTTCTATCTCACTTTGCTTGGTTTTGCAAGCTTAGTTGGTGAGCCATCAATATTCACATTAGAACAACCTTTGACAGACAGTTATACAGCTAATATCAAAACAAACTAATCCAACTCTCAGCTTTCAGATATTGCTTGAAACAACTTCAAAACAACTAGCTTGAACCAACATTTTTCAATCAAAAATTGACATTCAAACTATCGAAAATTTATCTATCTGAAGATAGTATCATTTCATGCAATCATAGTTATTAAGGCGATGAG
>CAOJBJ010974992.1:0-17545 GCA_948291685.1 Euphorbia celastroides | reverse complement strand
GTCCGCTTCATCAATGTCCAATCTTGATGAAACTACTATCAGGGATATTTAGACATAATCATAATTACACATAGAAGACAATCTCAATAATCATAGTCCCACTATGATTCCTTTTCTATGCTATGAATTATGTCATGGACTTTGTTAATTAATTAATAAGTATATAAACCATCACATATACTTATAAGACTTGAACTTCGAATAACAAAGAAGTGCCTTTTATTAATAATAAACTTGTTTATACATTATACAAACTAATGAACTACCCTAACTGCTTTAGGGCATACATTATATCTAACAAGCCCGTCGCCCCAATCAGATCTCGTTTTTCTGAAAATCCCAAAAAAATCACTGGCGCCGGAAAACCAAATTGGATCTCGTCAAACTTCAGATCACGGTGATGCTACGTATGGTGAGCCCACCACCGTCCTCAAATTTGTAAGTGCCGAGCCTCGCCGGAGATCCCTCGCGTAGTGGCCCCGACAATTTCTATCAAATTATCATTTCTTTATTTTTTTATGTTTTATATCTGATCTATTTGTTATTTCTTTGTTTTTTGTTATGCTTTGAATCTGATTCATGATTCTTTGTCTCTTTCTTAAGAGTTTGATTTTGAGCTTGTTAAAATCATTATTCGGTGAAGAATTAGAACACTTAATGATTCTCTTGACTGGTTTTTGGGTAGAAATTTACATAGAGAAAATCAGGTGTGCATCAAAGTATATTGTATTCAAGATTTGGAATTATTTGGACAAATGTTGATATATTTGGAATGATCTAAAACAATCTATAATGATCTATAATGATTTATAATATCATTTTATGAACATATAATGATCTATAATGTCATTTTGTAAATCTATAACGATCTATAATGATATATAATGTCATTTTGTGAACTTATAATGATCTACAATGTCATTTTATAACACTATAACGATCTATAACTATCTATAATATCGTTTCGTAACCTATACAACATTATATTAAAATTCTATAATATTTTAGATCATTATAGATCATTTGTATAGTATTATAGATCATTTCTACAAAATTATAGATCATTATAGAAAAAAATCTATAACCTTATTAATCATTATAGACAAAATCTATAATTTGATTTTTTTTTCGATTTTTTTTATCAAAAGTATGTCATCATGGATCTTGTTTTAAAGATAAAAATAAAACGAACAAAAAATTCTAAAGAACCGAGTCCAAAAAATCAACGGTTTGAGGGATATAGCGATTTTAAGTTTTAAAAATCGAAATTAATGAAGAGAGGGGAGGCTGATAGTGACATCTGGAGAGAGGGAAAGAGGGTGGAGAAAAAGACGAAAAAAGAGGTAAAACCATAAATAAGAAGTTGAATGCATATTTTAAAAATAAGTAGGAGTTTGATGTAAAGTTAATAATATTTTAAAAAATGAAATGTATGGTACAATTTCCCTTAGTGTTATTAATAGAAAGCCCGACCAAGCCCGGTCTAAACCTAGACGCGCCTGATGAGCAGGTTACTAACTTTGTAATCAATTATCTTTTTCTCCTAGATGCTTAAACAAATGTTTATTTATCTAGTTTGCCAAGACCGTTAATTAAATATAGAAAATTGCCATTGAAAATTCTCTTTATAAAAAATTACTTTCACTATGTGCATATTCCTTTTATATTTTTTATGTTTTCAATCCAATTACTAATGTTTACAAATAAAAGAGAAACAAAAATGATGTCAAGTCACAATCTAAATTGAGACAATAGTTGTCTATCTGTGTTATAATTATTATTTAATGGGGGTATCATTAAGAAAATCCTCGTACTGCAAAATATTTTGCGTTTTGTTCTATTCTACACCGGCTGCAATATTACGGGCTAATTTGGTATTGTGGTTTATAATGTGCTACGAAAATAATTATTGTCAAATTAAATGATGTTATTGAAAGTACTGTTTAAAAAAATTAATAAGTGTTTGGTAAATATTTTTGTATAAATAACTTACTTACTGAACAGTTTACAATATGTTTGGTAAAATTATTTCGAAAAAAGTATTTGAAATGAAAAATGACAATTATATATTATAAACTCGAATGGCACATGGATTAATACATAATTTAAATAAAAAATACATAATCCAAATAAATAATGCGTTGAATACAAATAACCTCTAATATTACAATCAAATATTCATATGTTAGTTCTACAATTCCAAAATTGAACTTATGGTGACAACTAAAAAAAACTGCACCCATAATATAAACTTGAATTGCATATGGAATACAACGTGAACCAAACACACACTTAATTTTCTACATGCATTAGAATTGAAATTTCAACCCAAGAGCATCATTCATTTATACTAGCTTGCTGCAATAAAGGTTTTTTTTTTTTTAATATAGGTTTAGATGCTATACAATCTTACAAAAAGAAGGAAGTAGGCAACTGGAAATTTACTATTGAAAAACACGACGAAGTATGTCAAACTTCAAAGACCATTGGATGAAATTGAGCCAAACAAACATGATGAAGCCTCAGATTTTGGTCATAATTAAAAAAATGGAGTAAAGCTAAACGAAGAGAGTAGATATCAATCGAACAAGACGACTTGAAGTCCAACTGGAGAAGGTGTATAAACAATGAATGAGAATGAAAATTAAATTAATTGGGACATATAGGTAATTTTCAAAAAAAATATAAAGGAAGGCTCGATGAGTGTGAGTTTTCCATAATCACTTTTGAAATAATCGCCAAATAGTATATTTTTCATATCATAAAAAATGTGCATAATTACAATTGACTATCTTTTTCTTGTTACCTATCAATAATGGCAGGATTTACTGTTGTTTATCAGTAGATAATATGAAAAAGCTCGATAGATAATATAGCAATAGATAATATGTGCTTCATTTTTGGGCCAACCATAGTGCCTTGGAAATCCAATGCCACATCTTCTTTGATCTGGTTTGTCCTTGTTTTGAATGTTGGATTGAAAATAATGCTAGTATCTACATTGAACATTGATACAATCGATGGAGAACAACCTTGTCCTCAAAATTTTGGATGACTTAAGCTATTATTTTACATTCAACTCACAAAGTCGAGCTACTTGGAGTTCGAATCGATATATTATGAATGTAAAGGATAGCCAATACATAATACTCCAACAGTGATACAAAATGTCATTCTAGTAGGAATACAAAATACACAAACAAAAGTAGTTATCATTAAATAGAGTTTTCCTTCTTTATTTGAAGTTCTATTGAGGTGGTGGGGCGAATGCAGATTTTCTTGTATAACTCGGCCCAGGGGCAGGGTTAGCGGATGCCTCATTGAGGAGTGTCATTGCTACAGATTTCCTTCCAATCAAACCACAGGCAATGGACTTACTAGGGACCGCCTCAGCAAAAATCACACTCATACCCAAATGCAAATGTGGCTCTATATGACAATGAAATGCCCAAACTCCCGGGGGACTTGCTTGGTCAAAAGCGTCTTTAAGCCCGTACCAAGTAGGGAGTTGCAGGCAATGCGAGGGAAACATTGTTGATGGCCCATTTGGTGTAGCCATCCATCTTGTTTTGGGTGTTTAGTAGGATGAGTCGCCTATTGTATTCCTTTGGGGGCTTAGGGGATCCTTCTTGAGCAAAGTTTTTATTTGAAAATGCTTTGGCGCGAGTGTATTCATTCCATTTGGGTATATCAAAAGGCGATATCGCACTCTCATTAGCACTAACACCTCGATAGTTTAGAATGGTAATGCCGGCAGCTGGATTACCCTTGGGTTCTCTTGCTACTTGGGTTATGGAGATCTCATAGTTTTTTGGATTTTGATTAGTGCTACACAGAGTAGCTTTCACTAGAGTAAATGTAGAGATTATCGGTGTCGATTTCTTTAACATAATTTTCATCTGCTTCCACTACTGTCATTCGGCGGCCCAGCAAATCACCAAAATGTTTCCTTATAAAGATGTTAATTCAATTGGATTCATGGAAAAAAGAGTGGAAGAGGGTAGTTAAATTATATGCTTACAGCAATGGCCAAGTTCAGAGAAGCAAGGGCAGTGGTACTTGCAATCCTAAGCCGGTAAACCTTGTTTGGTTCTATTGTGAGGATACTTGGTGTACACTGTGACTTGCATTCATCTGAAGTTTTTGTTGGTATGCCCTAGTTCATAGGCATCGGGTCTCAATAATGTACCATATTTATTTTGTACATTAATTGCGTTACATTAATAAAGGCAATAATCTTTTTTAAATATATATTGTGCTATGTTTAGATTAGAGTATCTGTTGACATATTGTCATAAAGATGTTGTCCAGAATTTGTCTTAGCTGTGGGAACGGATAAGACTATAAGCTGGTGTATTGGTTGATTATTTGGTAAATAAGGCATCAATACGGGCACATGTTAGATAATACGGGGCTAGACCGATCCACATAGCAAGGTCATATGGTGACACGCCACAGACCATATTGCTAGGTAGGTCTCAACTATCCTTAGACTAAATTTCAATTTATTATTATTATGGGATTATGTGCACTTTAGCATATACCTAATGAGTCCTTAAATATTGGATTACAATTACGGGTATGTTGGTTGTAATTTTGTGATGGTTCAATCACAAATCGGTGAAACAATGTTTCATGCGAATGGTGATAACTCTTATCATATAACATGATGAAGAGTCTAAGAACCCATTGGAAGTTTTGAATAAATTCCTTAATCAACTTAATGTATTAAGCTGAGATGCAATCTACACACCATAATCTAGTTGAAGATTAGATTGACTCACCTTTGGGTGTTTAGGTGATAGTATGTATTTGGAGATTTTCAAGCAGCAACTCAATGATACTTTTAAAGACAATTTGAATGTGATGTATTATGTCCAAATATTTTGCTATGATATCATAAGAAACAATTGAAAGTTTGAAAGTTATTTACTAAAGTATTAGTAAATATTTTCAAAGGCTTTATGTATATAAAAATCGTGTTATTCTAGGTGGATATGGATTTGTTAAATCATATCCAATAAAATGAGTTGATGGATAGAAATCTATTAGCATAGATTTGATCCAAACAGTTTTGTGATTTGTAATCGGATTGGATATTTAAATGATGAAAATCTATGGCATTAGATTTAATCATAGATATTAGAATCCACTATGTGGATTGAAATCCATTTATCCCTACAAATCAAACACTACTAAGCTTTGACATAATGGCTGAAAGTTGTATGTTGAGCTGAATGCTCTCTACAATGTCTCATTGTTAGTAACAATAGATGCTGAACACTTAGTAGCATGCATTGCTTCTAGTATGTTTTGGATTAGGAAGGTCATAAGTTAGGTGAGAGTGGCTATAAGCTCACTTGATGTCTTCCATGACAAAACAGAGGCCATAGCACAGGTGTAGGGATCCGGTCAAATAATCCGAACAAGTGTTTAAAATGTCTTATATACATGTCATCTAAAACAATAACTATGTATCCAAGACATGTCAATCTGCCCATGGAGTATCAATCTATCCATAAGCAAAACAAGTCAAATTACGTTAAATAGTTGTAAAATGTTAACTTTCATGCTCTAAAGCACATAGAATAGTTGTACGATCTTTACAACAAATGAAAGAAGAAAAGTGTCATAACCTGTCGGATTCCATGCCAATGAATGACAACACCCTCGGTATGAAGCTTGTTAGTGACCTTAATATGAACCATTTCTCCAGCTCTTGCTCGAACCATTGGTCCAGGGAATTGGCCATTGATTCCAATCACGATGCCTTCGACACAATCGGGACACCAAAACATATACTCAATGGTCCAATCTTATTCATGTCTGTGCTCAACCTCAGCACCAAAACATGTTTTGTCCAACGAGAAAAACAGAAAACATGTCACTAGAAATCTTGTAAGTGAAGAGCTCATAATAAGTTTCATTTTGTTGAAATTGGTGTGTGGTGCATTAAGCCTACACCATATATTTATAGTAAGAACAAGCATCTTAGCTCATCAGCATGTGTTTGGCTGCATTTGAGAAAAACAATTTTCAGTATGATAATTTTTTTCTTAATGTACGGTACATAATTGGATCCTTTGAAATTGGTCATTAATTAAATCAATTGAGTATACATGTTTTGAAATAGTTTTTCTAACGCATGTATCATTAAGCTTTTTTATTTATACTTTTGCATTGAAGATATATGGTGCTTCTGTGGCTGAATAGTTTGGGGCCTCTTTACAAGAGAAACCGTTCTCAATCAATGGTTTGCAATTTGTTGGGATTCACAAACTTTCAATTCTTAATTAAATTAGTGCCTTTTTAAAATTGTGAGCCATTAATTTTTACACCACTTAAAAAAATCCGTTTCTCTATAAAAAAAGCCCAAATAATTTGTCGTAGCTAATTAGGAGGATAAATTTTTTTTTCAGTTCAATTATATGGAGGCGACGTAGGCTCTAATGTTACATAAAATTTTCTTATATTTTCGCCATTAGATTAAATGATGGAAATCTCTCATTTAATGGTGAAAATGAGCAAAAGAATCATTAAAATATAAAATCACTTTAAAATCTACATGAATTTAAGATTCGGCATTCAAATTTATGAGCATATTATTTTATTAATATACTAATTGAAATCATAATTTTAAAAAAAAAGTAAGAGTGTCACAGAAGTCATCCAAATTAGTATATACACCATTTGACCAATCACTAATTGATTTTGAAATTATATTTGATAATAAAAAAAATAAATGGCATATATTTTTCAAATATTGATGTGAAATGGGAATGCAGAAAAATAGATAATGGTAAAAGAGGCGATAATTTCTTTACTTATCAGATGTGAAATGGGAATGCAGAAATTATTTCGTAATAAAAAAATAACTTTAACCACGTATTAGTAAAGTGATAAATTAAATGCATTTTTATGTCAAATTTCCATTTTCTTTTGTTTTCTTAATGTACTAAAACTGAATAGAATAGAATAGATAAGACACAAAATGGAATAGCCCAAGTGAAAATTTCCATTTCCATTTTTATGTCAAATTTCCATTTTCTTTTGTTTTCTTAATACATCCAATAAGTGAAAATAGAATAGATAAGACACACAAAAATTTGTAGTGAATAGCCCAAGCTCCAAATTAATAGCTAAAATTTTTCAATAAATCAAATGCCAATAAGATTATTAAATTATAGACCACGAGCCAAAATGGTATATAAGTCCTTCAATTATTTCATTCATCAAGTTTTATCGCTGCCACTATTTGGGATCGATCAATGATATGAATTGTTTATTTGATAATATGGTTACATGATAGTGTTCCTTCAAATTTGTTATGGCAGTAAATTAGACTTGTTTATTAGATGGATGAAGTTAGGTCACGGCTGGTTTAGTTGGACTTTAAACTAAAAATGTTAACCCAAACCCGCCCAATTCACTTTTCAAAATTCTGAACCTACATTTATTCTAGATTTTTTGTGAAGATAAAATAAGAATATATAGAAAACTAACTTTGTATGTACATTTACTAGAACAAATTTCCCAAACTTCGAACTTGTAAGTTCATAAAGGTACTATACCATCAAAGAGAAGTGTAAGATTACAAGCAGCTAAATAAAATTTTGACTTTAAACAGAGATAAATTTATTTTTGATACCAAGAATATAACATGTAAAATTAGCATATTCTTTATGTAACATTAATTTTTTGGGGTACTAAGAATAACAAGACAGTGAGAATAGCTCATTATGAAAATTTTAGTACAACCCATTATTGTTCACTTTTATTATTTATTTAACAATTTGAAAAAAGACCCTAAGTTAGTAGAATTATTCCGTTTATATCTTTATTTGTCATTTTTATTGCTCAATGTATTGTTTGGTTTCTTCCGCAGTTGGCATTTCCAGGAAAAATATGTACCATCACTATGTCACGTGAATAATATGCGTAAAGCTAAATGTTGACCAGACCAAAAGATGTTAACTCATAAAATTTAACTGCAAATAAACTTTAGATTTTAGATCGAAATTAATTCATTTTTGAATTATGGTGAAATATTCTATTGGACAATAAAAAAACCTCTAACAGTAAGCTTTAATTCAATATTAAATGAATACGGCAATAAGGATTTGTGACGCTATTACAACAAAATATTATAGATATCAAATAATATATCGTTTAAGTGTTTGGTTACGATCATTTTAAAAAATTGCTTTTAGTTATTTTTGAAATAGGGAGTGTTGTCCATTTAAAAAGATCAGCAGTAACAATCACCAATGGGCGACTGCAAATATGAAATCTAACATTTGAACCAAACATGCTCAACATATCACAAGAAGAAATAAGATATTGTGAAGTAAAAAGTTCAATGGTAAAAAAGTAGAAAACTTATTTGTCACCAATACAGAGATAGGCTTGTAGATATTGAATTAGAACACAAAAGTGGGAATTGAAAACAAGAAAGACTGATAAGGTAGATTTATTTATTTTTTTTTTTTCTTCAAAAAAAAGGTAGATTGCCAAATTATGGAAAAAATGAAATTGTGGTTAGAATCAAAGAGGCTTACCCCTATCACGGGGGCAGCAGCAGCAGTGATGTTACTATTCAACAATTTGGATTTTGTCCATTTCTACATAACTACTATCACTCTGGATTTATTCCATTAGATTTTGTTACATTTCTCTGGGTTTAGAAATTTCCCTTGGGTTCTTTTCAATTTAAATATGTAATGATAATAAGCAAATTATGGCACCTTTACATATTTCTGAAACCGGTATGTATAGAATTTGATTTTAGTCCTAGCTATTTGATTTTAGTAGAAAGGGAGTATAATAACTAAAGATATTTGGTATGTTTGAAACCGAATTTGGAAAGAACATTTTAATTTATGGGATAACTTCAAAAAACCCCCTTTTGAGATTTCGCTGTTTTTCAAAAGCATCCTTACAGTTTAAAATTTCTCAAAAACACACCTGAAGTTTTTCATCTATTAACTGTTAAAAACTGATGCGGCATAGGGGTAAAATTGTCCAAGAATGCCCTAACCCTAACCCAATAACCCATCCTAAACCCAAATACCCACATGCTGAAACCCTAACACTAATCCCCCTGGCCGCCAGTGCCGACGACGGAAAATCACGATTCTAGCGACTGCACCAAAACCGACAGCGACCATTGTTTTGTCTCCCTCTCCCCGGCCACCGTCCATCTCAGCCCCGGCCACCGTCGACAAGTCAGCCCGGCCGCCGTTTCCCTCAACCCGATCTTCTATCTCTTCGTCAAAAACTCAACCCCGGCCATCGAGATCTGACGAACTATTTTGGCCAAAAAAACTACGTTCGTCGTTGCTTTGTTCACCGCCACTCACCCGCCACTACCGCCAGAAAACACCCACCCGCCAAAATAAGTCGCATAAACCAGATCTCGCCGAAAAAATGGCATAAACCAGATCTTGCCGAAAAAAATCACCAGATTCGTCGCCTCCCCCTCTTTGTTGTTGTTTTGTCTCCCTCTTCAAGGATCTTAACTCCAGTGGCATAAACCAGATCTTACCGGTTAGTGGGTTTCGACGGGAAAAGAAGGAAGTAACGACGGGGAGAGAGGAACGTTGACCGATTAGTGAATTTTCGACGGGAAGAGAAATGAGAACGGTGAATGGTGATGTCATCAATAGCGGAAATGTAGGAGAGGGAAGAGAGTAGTGGCGGCAGAAGGGTCGGGATTGCGCTTCGCTGGCAGCGGCGTCGGCGTCGGCGTTGTGGTGAGTTGTTAGGGTTTTTATTTTAATTGGATTAGGTAATTGGGTTAGGTTTGTTGGGTAGTTGGGTTAGAATAGTGGGTAAATGGATTTTTATGTTAAAAAATTAAATTGGACAATTTTACTCCTGTGTCATGTCACCGTTAACAGTTTTTTTGATAACAGTCGAAAATCTTAGTGGTGTTTTTAAGATAATAACCTTAAGGATGTTTTTGAGAAAAAGTTAAATCCCATGGAGGGTTTGAAGTTATCTTTTGATTTACATGTATGGAGGATTTATGAATTATCTAGGGACCGTGTATGCACTTTTGAAACAACATTTTTCTGGGAGGACCAGATCCTTTTAAAATCACATAATCCAAGGGTTAAGAATTACTTGAGATTTAACTACACATTTATTTTTCTCAACAAAATTGTAGATTCTCAACCCTTTGATGCTATTTGTACATAAAACGACCGAACTCTCTCTAAAATTCCCCCATAAACAATAACAAAAGGCATACGCACATATATGTATTATTACTTTACAGATTAATTTCTTCGTGAACAACTTGTCTGCACCACACATACTTGAAGAAATCTCCGGTCGCAATCTTAATTGTAAGTAAAAACATAGAGACATATTATCCTCTATTGCCATTGGTTCAGTTGGTATTGAAGTTGCAGCTCATCACTTAATTCATCTAACGCTTTAAAAAATTATGCACTTGGACTGATTAAACGTTGACTACCTAGATAAGATACGAATGTCATGGTCATTGTATTTAGTCAATTTATTGTTGGAATTCCTTGAAGCATTGCCATGATTTAGCAAATCAAATTCTTCCATTCGAACAACCAATTTTTTGATTCGTCAAAAATGGAACTTCAGCATTGGTTTTGAACGAGAACAAAAATTGCTACATTACAAATAGTTGTTTGGCACATAACTGTCTATAGTTTATGAAAATATGGTATGATATGATGTGATGTAGTATGGTATGGTATTCTCAAATGCTGAAAAACCATGGAACTAAATAAGAAATGATCATGAAAACCAAAAAATCCATGGCTCAAAAAACTAAATCATATAGGAAAAGGCCTAATACATACCCAGTCCTCTAAAGTTGGCACCTTCCACTAAGTGCCCCCTTAAACTTTCACTTTGTCCCGCCAACCCCCTAAACTTGGCAAAAACGCACCCAGTAGCCCCCTGACACTGTTAGCCGAGTTGAAAAGTCAACGCGTGTATAACACGAGCGCTGACGTGGCACAAACAACAATTTTAATTAGTCCGAACTTCCAACTAGATAAAGTAATATTAAAAAAATAAAAAAAATTAAACAAAAACTAACTCCGGCGAAAATCTATCCCCCCGCCTCGGTCGAACATCAGCTCCGCCGTCACAAATCTCGCCGTCTTCGTCGAACATCAGTCCCGCCGCCACAGATCTCGTCGTCTCCGTTGAAAACCAGCCCCACTGCCACAAATCTCGCTATCTCTGTCGAAAATCGTCCTCGCCACTTCTCGGTTGTCATTCAACAACCGATTCCAACCAGCTGCTGGATTTTGGTGTGAGCCATTAGGTCACCGGCAGTGAGAAGCAAAACGAAGGTGAGTTGTGGAAAATAGTGAACGAAAGCAGAAATCACTCCTGAAACTCAACAGATTTTTGGTCGGAAAACCCACTCCGGCGAAGAACAGTAAAAAACGACGTCATTCGAGTGACTCACGCGCCTGTGAGTAGAAAATCAAGCGTACTCGCCGCCGGATCAGCAACAGGGGGCTACTGTGTGCGTTTTTGCCAAGTTTAGGGGGTTCGTGGGACAAAGTGAAAGTTTAGGGGGGCACTTAGTGGAAGGTGCCAAGTTTAGAGAGCTGGCTATGTATTAGGCCAATTTGATTGATATGTCATAGTTTGCTGCATAGAACGCATCTTCTCGATTCAGAACTCAAAATGATTATTCCATTGTGAAAATATTTCAATATAACTTTTCCAACTAAGCAACTTTATACCGCTAAAAACATTAATCTACATTTATCATAAATATTCGTATCTTTAAGAAAAATTATTCATATTCTTTTTGTCTCTGTTTTTTTAGCAAATTTTGTTTGTTTTATTTTATTATCAAAACAAAATTCATATTGATATATTATTTACAAAAAAATTCAAAATCTTTTTGTTACATTCTAAAACTTCATGTTACATACATAAATATCTTATAACATTATATTTTATAACACTGTTATTGGTCCCATAACACATGTTATAAAATAAGTAAATGGAACAATGTAATAAACAGTAAATGTATCTATGAGAGAAACTCGTAAAACTAATAAAAAAAAGGACTTAATGATATATAGTAAAACGGTTGGATATTAATAATACATGGTTGACATTGTAGACAATGTGAATATGAATATAGAAGGGAACAAAATAAAGGTAAATTTTGATTTGTCAAAAGATAAATGGAAATAGTACATTTTGAAGCGGTTCATTTAATTCAATTCTCTATAGTGTAAGTAGCTTGACACTTTTAGATATATATATACAACCCCCTTTCTCACCACATTTGAATTCTGAGAAAGTTTTACAAATTATAGCGTCTTCTCGGCAACCAAACAATTTCGTTACTAAGTTTTCATTACTTTGTGACTGAAGTCTCAATTCGAATTGATTCTGCAGATAAGTTTCTCTACAAATGCAGTCGTTGCTGAAACTACTGCATCTTCATTTCACTTGTCCAACTTTTTCTACAGAAAATAAACTCTAACTCACTTTTGTAGACTTGAACAAAAAGAATTATACTTGAAGAGTTTGAATGATTGTGTCTCTTGGTATCGACCTCTTCTTCAAGCTAAATCCAAGTAAATCGACAAGATAAATTACAAAGAGAATTTTTGAAAAACGTTATTGGCTTTTAGATGATTGTGTACCTGCTCTCATCAACGGACTCCGTCGGGACGGGGCTAGCGATAACTCTGAAAGATGACTTCGTGGAGAGAAAAAAAAAGTGGATTGTAAACTTGTTTTGGAAGCTAGAGTGTATGGTTAATTTAAAACTTAGTTCACTGTTCAATGGACGGGTTGGACCGGGTTCGGGCCGGGCTCGGTCAGGCCGGTTATTGAAAATGTCTATCCAAACCCAGTTTGGTTTATATAATTTATATGCAAGCTTGGGTCGGGCCCGAATTGGGCTTAAAAATTCAATTTCAAACCCGACCTAGTCCGCCCGACATATTATATTATTTTTGAAATTTTTTTCTAAAAATACAGTTAATAAAAAATTAAAATATTAATGTACAAAAAATGAATGTTATTGTATTTTAACATGGTATTATCAAACAACTATAGATTAAAATAATGTGTAATTTTTAATTTATTGTAGTAAAATAGTATGATTATATTTTAAATTAAATTAAAATATTATATAAAATTAGTATTCAGGCCGAGCCGGGCTTGAGCTTTAAAATGAAAACCAAGTCCAATCCAATATATGAGCGGGCTTTCACGGACTTGGGCCGGATTGGACCTAAATGAGAAAAATGATGTCTAAACCCGACCCACATATAACAGGTTTGGGCGGGCTCGACGGGTCTTAGGATTCTTGAATAGGTCTAGTTCAGAACTTTCGATTAGTTTGATTTCACAGGCATGGGATAGTGTCCAACTATAATTAAAACTAAAGTTTTGCTAACGATTTGGTAAAGTTTTGGGGGTTAAAATTAACATTGAAAAGGTGAGGGTGTTAGTGGAAAAAAACGTGATAGTTGGGGGATTATGTATGTGTTACTCCTATAATTTATAATAATATAAAAAAACATAATCTGTGTATTTAACCAAATCAAATTAGAGTTCTATATAGGTTTCTTAACCAAATATGTTAACTAAATTCTGTAATCATCCATTTACAAAAAAATTATTTTATACCATAGACTAAACCATAGACTTTGCAGTCATTTGAGAAAATTAAATTTGTTAATTATTATATTTATCATTATATTTCTATGTCGATGATATTAATAAAATTAAGAAAGATGTCATAAATTACTTTTTTCATCTTTTACTTTTTAAATAATTAAACATTAATTAGTTATTTTATTATATTTACAAATAATTGACTATCAATTAAGTATCTTATTATATTTCGACATAAAAGAGTAGAATTTTTTATGTTTTTTCAACATTTATTATTATATTTTACTTAAAAATAAACTAGCATGATGTCTCGTGCGATCCACGGATATGTAATTTAAAATTATATCAAATTCCAAACGAAATAAATTAGAAAATATATTTAGTAGAAAATTCATGTAATTAAATAATTAAAAAATATTTTGTTATCATCCAAAGAAAAACCTTCAAAAAGTATAAGGGTACAAAAGTAATTTTGAACTTTTTAATTATTTTTGTTCATTATTAGATGAATTCAAATGAGATAACATTTGATGAACGGATCACCCAAAACATTGTTTATATTCTATTTTATTTGCTTTTTCATTTCATAATAAATTTTCAATTTTAGTAATTATATACAATATGCAAATATGATATGATAAAAATAATAATTATCCCTTATTGAATATTACACTTTCAAAATCATAAAACTAATTGAAGAAGCAAAATATATTTACTTTTACGTTACATCCACTATATCAAAAAAAGGTTGTGCCAACACCAAGAAAATGACAAGTAATGTCAAAAATGTGTTACAACAGGTGAATTGGTTACATTTCTGTCAAAATATGGGTGTCGGCTATGCTGGCGTGACCATAGGTCCTAATCCAACACTTTGGTCATTTGTGGCGACACACTTAAAGAATAATCATAGGTTTCATAATCAACAACAAATTTAGAGGTCTATAACACCTTACTTGAATTTATATCCGAAATAGAATTTATCTTCAATTTTACCATGATTTAGTTGATATCATCCATCGAATCAAGTTTATGCTTCAACATAATAAGCAAGTCTAATTTTCTGCATAAATATATAAACAGTTACACAAAATTAACAACATAAATATGAACTTTAAAAAATATTTATACCTGCCAAGTAGAGAATAAAAGAGAAAGAGCATATTTTATATTAACGCAATATTCTAAAATTAATTTGACTAAAATTATTATATATATACAACACAAAACTCGATGACATAATATTTGAAACTTCAAAAATAAAAATTATTTGAATTTTAAATTTGTATAAAATACAACATGTTTATCTGTAGAATTTGAATTTGTTACTTTGGATGAATATAAGCTAAACTTTAAAGAGCTAATTTAGATAATTAATTAGTTGGGTATATATAATATGTAAGGATAAAAAAATAATTAATTATTTTTTCCCTTTTTTTTAAAAAAATGTAAAACTTTTAACTCATGTGTATTACATTTTTACTAACGGAGCTACAAAATTTCATGCAAAAGAAACACAATTACTCCATTTCATAATATAATTTAGCAATGAGATTAACTTTTGAAAATACACATCTTTTTATAAAAAAATAACATGCATATTTTTGTAATTATGGTTTTCAAAGCTTTCGTCGAGTCTATGGACTCTGTTTTCGAATCTTTGATTATGTCAACGAATTTAAAATGTCTGTAGGGACCGCCCCGTGCTGCACCCAAACTCCACATTATTATAATATTGTCCGGATTTGTTTTTGAACTTTCCCCAAAAGGCCTTATATTAATGGAGTGGGGGTGACACCTTATATGTTACTTAAGTTCCCCAAATCTACCAATGTGGGATTGGTTTGTTCTACCCAAAAATCCTTCCCCTCAAACGAAAGACCACATAACTCGTGACCTCCCCTCGAGCGAAACTCATTTGATCTGCCAACCATCTTGCACTGTCACCTATACTTGCGGGACCCGCCACCCGACCTCCACTTTATCAAGCATACTTTCGACACAAGGCATCAACTGCAGATCTCCGATTCGTAAGGTCACACTAGTCCTCGTCACCATTTAGGGAACTCCTCGCCCAACACAGTCCACTCCTTTCCCGAGCTTCGAACCATGACTCTGATACCCCAGTGTAGGGACCGCCCCGTGCTGCACCTGAACTCTACATTATTATGATATTGTCCGTTTTGGGCCTAAGCCTCACCGATTTGTTTTCGGGATTCCCCCATAAGGTTTCATACTAATGGAGTGAAGGAGACATCTTATATGTTGCTTTAGTTCCCCAAATCTACCAATGTGGGATTGGTTTGTTCTACCCAATAATCCTCCCCTTAAACCAAAGATCACATAACCCGTGACCTCCCCTCAAGCGAAACTCATTGGATTTGCCACCATCTTGCACCGCCGCCTACACTTGCGGGACCCGCCACCCGACTTCCTCTATATCAGACAGACTTTCAACACAAGGCATCAACTGCATATCTCTGACTCGTAAGGTAACACTCGTCACCATTTAGGGAACTCCTCGCCCAACGTAGTCCACTCCTTTCCCGAGCTTCGAACCATGGCTCTGATACCAGTGTAGGATTGCCCCGTACCACACCCGAACTCTACATTATCATGATATTGTCCGCTTTGGGCCTAAACCCTCGCGGGTTTGTTTTTGATTTTGTTTATGTCGATTGAACCTCGGATTGTAGTCAGAACTTTGAGAGAGAAAAGATCAAGGAGGGGTAAGAATCGCTGGTGAACCTTGTGGCCGATCAATCTTTCACGTTATTCCTATTTTACAGTTTGTAGTTTCAAATTAATCTGTAAACCACCTCGTGGGTATTATGTGAGCTTCTGCATTGTCGCTTGTGCCTACCAACTGTTTGATAAATTCAGATTTTGCTTGTATATATATGAGAATTTTTGCCAACGATGCAGTTGATGTATATAAATGGGTGAGAATGGATTTCAAGTCTAATTTCACACCGTTTCTATATGTGAATTTCTTGTTTTTGTGTTGTTGATTAGGTTTTTGGGAGGAAGAAGAGGAATGCGGAACAATTATGTTTCCTTGAACATTATTAATTTATTATGGGTGTTGCTGATTCGTTTATGACAACGTAAACATGCTATTTATCATTTCAGTTTCTCCTTGTGTATCCCTTTTAGCATTCATAATGTTTTTAATTCTTGTTCTTATACCTTTTCGTCTTTCCCAGGGTACGCATCAACTAGCTGGAACTATGGCTGCAGAATTCTGGTATGTGTGTCGATGTTAAAGTTTCAGATGGGCAACTGACATTGCAATTTTAGAGGTAAGCCACACAGTCTCACTAAAAAGTGTTTGTGTAATTTTATGCAGAACTGCTTGTATTCTTCATAAATAAGAAATTTGCAGTGTTAAAACTTGGAGATTGATTGTGTTGTGTATTGTGCTGCATGCGTAAGAATCGCTGGTGAACCTTGTGGCCGTTCAATCTTTCAGGTTATTCCTGTTTAATGGTTTGTAGTTTCAAATTAGAGCTTCTCTCCAACCATTTTTAGTGCGATGTAGTTTCAGATTAATATGTAACCTACGTAGGGGTATTCTGTCAGCTTCTGCAGAATCACTTGTGCCTACCAACTGTTTGATAAGTTGTCTGATTCAGATTTTGCTTATATATGTGAGAATTTTTGCCAGCAATGCAGTTGATGTGTATAAATGGATGGGAGTGGATTTCAAGTTTAATTGTACAACGTTTTTTATATGTGAATTTCTTGTTTTTTTGTCGTGATTAGGGTTTTGGGAGGAACAAAGAGGAACGAGGAAGAATTATGTTTCGTTGAACATTATTATGGCTGTTGCTATTTCGTTCATGACAATGTAAACATGCTATTTTTCATTTCAGTTTCTGCTTGTGAACCCCTTTTT
>CAOJBJ010973040.1:0-10466 GCA_948291685.1 Euphorbia celastroides | reverse complement strand
GAATCCCTGTAGTTTTCATCCGAAAGCTTCAGCTGAATTCTCCTTCTATTTCTCAGCTGAGGCGACTCTAGCTGATAAATCGATCTCAATTTCTGCAGTGCAGTTGACCGACTACTGCTGCTTACAATCACTGAATCACTGTTGTTCTCTCCATCCCACTCAACTGTTTCCTGAACCACAAATCTCTTTCCAAACTTCTCTGATGTCCTAACGACTGCCATTCAGTTGTCCAAAGGCCCATCAATACCCCCAAGACCTTCAGCCTCCATTTGAATGAATTCTGCAATGCTCATCACGAGGGCATTTTCGACATCATACTCGTTTTCCTTTCCCTGCACATCTTTATACCCGTTTCTGACAATGCACCGGTAAATCCGGAATGATTTGGGCCCGATTCAGCCTATAAGATACCTTTCTTTCTCGGGTACATAAGGCACTGGAACTATCTTGTGACAGACGAATACCACTATCTGATAAAATGCAGGAAGATTTGTTAAGAAATGAGAAAATGAGGCCGGGACGCCAGTGGCTAACTCGGTGTAGATAAGACCGATTCCTGGAACCCGAACAATGCCGAGATCCGACCCAAGGGTAAGGATCCATTTCATGGCAACTTT
The DNA here is from genome assembly GCA_948291685.1 of Euphorbia celastroides. Lineage (NCBI taxonomy): Eukaryota > Viridiplantae > Streptophyta > Magnoliopsida > Malpighiales > Euphorbiaceae > Euphorbia > Euphorbia celastroides. The sequence continues at coordinate 9,849 of CAOJBJ010973040.1, read as the reverse complement.
GTTGTGGAGGTCGTATAAGTACTTTTTCCGGCTTCCATACTGCCAAACAAACATGATGAAGACAATAGTGGTAGAGAGAACCAGAGCCGCCCACCCGCCCTTGGGGATTCTCAGGCAAGAAGACGAGAGCAAGATTATTTCTAATATTCCGAAGGCGAAAAAGTAAGAGACTGCAATGGCTACACTCTTGTGCAGTATAAATTTGATGACCAATGACATCAAGCTTGTAGTTACGAATATTATTGCCATAGAAGCAAACCCTGAAATTTGAGGGGCATTTTAGGTACTGAGAAAAAGTTCGGATCAAATAATTTTTTTTTTTGGAGGATACTGACTGTAAGCATTTCCTATGCGGGTAACGTCTTGAAAGCCGATTGTGACAGCCAAACAGAGAATCATTTGGATCCAATTTATCTCAGGGATGTATATTTGGTGGTCAAGCCAATTTGGTTTGTGCACAATCTTGACACGAGGAAAACAGCCGTAGGCCTGGCATTCTTTGACGGTTGAAAATGTGGCTGAGATTACGGTTTGGCTGGCAACAACGGCTGCTAGAATTGACATTACCAGCACTGGCCAGAATACAGGCTCTGCAAACACAGATAAAATCATTCTTTTAACAATGACATCAATGAAAGTTCTACAAGAAACCAGGATACTGCCTATTATGGCTATGGCTCAAATCCTAGATTGTTTGCCGAAGGTTGAATGCATCACTGATCCCCTATAGTTGTCCTGTTTCGCCTACTGCCCCCTACCCTGATCTTTAAAACGCTTCTCGTTGCCCTTTTAAATTTACAAAAAGTGCATCATTTTGCCCTTTGAACGCCACATTTTAGCTTCAGGTTGGAGAGAAAATTAGAAGAATGACTATCTTTGAAAAGTAAAAAACCAGTGGAAGTTGACGCGTGTCATTTAGAGGGCAAACTGGTGCACTTTTTTACAGTGTAAGGGCGAAGCACTCTAAAGTTCAAGTGGATAGTAGGCAATTTGGGCCAAGTTTGAAACTTAATGATGACTTTGGCCTTAACAGAACCATTAGCCAAGTGAAAGCTTTCATAAATACTACATTAATGGAACTCAATTAACCGAAGGTGATAAGGTCAAAGGCACAGAAAAATTCACGGATGCCAATATGGTGAAAATCGAAGAGTTATAACATATTCAGAATAAAGAATATTTGGAAGATCACCTGGAATTGAAGAATAGAAACTCATTGATACTGCAGAAAAGTTTTTTGAAAGGAATGCTGCCTGCCCCATGTATTGCAATATCAAACATGGGTACACAAAACTAAATGCAACCTGCAAATAGAAAAAAGAACATTTGATTCTAAGCATCATACTTTCTCATTAGCCAAGTAAAAGAACACTTGATTCTAACTACAGATTAAAACAATACAATGGAGAAAAGAAACCATAAAATCAACTTTAATTTCTTCCATCACTCATGTTTTATGCCCAAAAGCTTTTCCTACAGCAATGCTAAAAATCCAGCGGAAAACACCATTGTATTTACCATTTGGTGAGGATTCGGAATCTTATTCAAAGTTTTCAAACACCAATCTAACATACCCTTAATGATGAAGCCGAGAATTGGCCAAGTTCTGCATACATAACTTCAGTCCCTGTAGTTGAGAGAATATATTAAATTCCTTGACAAGGAAAAACACTCGACGAAATCAAAAGGGTCGAATTCATAGTACCAGTAATACACAAAAGCACCCCTCCCAAAGAAAGCCAACCATCTTTTCCTGTCACCCTAAAGAACTTGTAAATATAATACGGCGAAAGTGCCTGGTATACTCCTTTATTCCAGTGTATCACATTGTAGGCACCAATAATAGCAATAGAAAGTAACCATATAGTCACAACAGGAGCAAACATAAAAATAATCTTGTGTGCTCCACGATGTTGTAAAACAAAAAGGCCGATCAACAGAACACAGGTAATGAAAACCACCATTCCTGTGATTATAAATGAGTGTTAGCATTTTAGCAACTCAAAAGGTAGAAAGAAAATCCCTTTCATACGGTTACCCTTTACTCACCCCGATTTAAATCATTGAATCGAACACTTAGACCTTCAATGGACGAAAGAACTGAAATAAAAAGGTATCAGTTATCATTGGAACAAAACTAGCAGTCAAAGAATTCAAAAGTTCTAGTCATTGTCTGTTACTTACTAGAAATTGTTGGAATAAGGACACTCATTATAAGAACCATACTAGCACCCAACAATGTAACAATAAGCAAAGCTATTTTTTTTTTCTTCCGTCTCTCAGAGGACTTGCGAGATTGAGAGGAAGAAGAAGACAAACTTCTCGTGAGTTGACTTTCACCGTGGTAAGTTGAAAGCTCCTCGTCTGCTGCTTGCTGATTTGGAAGCAAAGAGAATTTTGCGTGCCGACAAAGAAGTGAATACAAAGCAAATATACCTCCTGGAAGAAGTTCAGAAGCATAAATAAAAGCAATTTCAGATCCAAAGTGGTCTAAATCAGACTTATCAGCAGATACCTTCACTATTATCACTCACACTTAACACGAAAACAATGTACTTGAACAAAGAAAAAATCGCCAGGGTCCAAAAGATCAACGATAAAGCACCGAAAACTGTGTCTTCAGTTTGGTAATGGCGAAGCCTCCCCATAAATATACCGTTATAAGCATAGAGTGGAGAAGTGCTCAAGTCACCGAACACTATGCCAAAACTCTGATATGCTAACAGAAGCATATTTTTTCCTCGGATTATACTTTCAACCTGTTCAAACAGTAAACAGATACGAAATTCAATCAAACCCCAAAAAGCCACGCTTTCACTACTTATCTTGATCAGAAAGACACTTTAAATGAAGTAAGAAGTAACCGCATAACAATGAATTCGAGTCCGTAGTTACTGAAATGAACTGATTGTGAACAACAATGATTCAATGAATTAATTGAAAAATCAATAAATTTGAGAAATGAGATGAATCAAAATGGATAATTAAGGGTTTTCTAGTGATTCAAAACGCAAATCGAGAGGGGGGAATTCTAGCTAATACGTACCATTGCTATTGTCGCTGCTCGTAAACTGTACTTGTTTCTGTATCTGATCAAAATCAGTCCAATCAAGAAAAGAACTTGAAGGGATTCAGCTGAGGGATCGACAAATTGAAAAACTGGGATTGAAACTAGAAGCTGGGAAACGATTCTCTGTGGAAACGAACTGATCCATATATGACGGCGTTATTGCGGGTTGCAGAGATCCATGTGGCAACAATGGATATTTGAAGAACTGAAAGAGCCTACGCTGAGATTCAATCTTTTGCTTGAATTTGATCATGTAAATCTTTGTTGGTGTTTTTAATTTCTTTTTTTCACCCTTGTGGAAGTTTGTCTCGTTAAAATAACCATTAAATTAGTCTTTTTAATTCTTTTGTTTTGAAAAATTAGTTAGTGATTAAGTACGAACATTTTGGTTTTATTAATTTCAATGGCGTACATTTTTCAATTGTTGTTTCACTGTAGGATTTTCTCATAATTCTGTTTGCTTTACTGGCTGATTGGCAAATTTCAGAGAAATAGGTTGGCTCTTTGATAATTGATGTAAGTCGATGGTTTAGCGTGCTACTATCAAATTTAACATAAACTTTATTTCTTTCCGATATCATATATAAAAACTGTGATTATCTATAAAAGGCATAATTCCAATAAAACTGAGCTTCCAAAATCAATAATAGGACATTTGACGATGAAGATCAGTCATTATGATTCCAAACAGAAAACTAAAAACTGCATAAGTACTTCCAAACAAGAACAATGTTGTCTCAGCCAACAAGAACTTGAAATCAATTAACCAGTCGTGTTCAGCAATAGCAGCATTCGAGACGAGCAATCACAACTTCCGAGCCAATCAAAGAAGAAAAAGAAACAATAGCAATTGAAAAGGCATATAATATGATCCTGAGATATGTCAATTACAAGTGGTATCACTCCTGAAAATATGATACATTTAATCCCTACTCTGCAACAACGAAGAAGCACATCGTGCAATCTGCAGTTGCGTTGGGTAAATCGATCCTAAATGTAACATAAAACCAACAAATTGAGAAACATGAATCAATATTTATTAAAAGCCACCAAAAAGCACTAATCTTTAGGTTCATTTGCGCCGTCAATTCGGGGAAAAGTCCGGATTGCCTTTTCTCATCATGGCCACAAACTCCTCAATAGTTAATTCTTCCATCCTGCAAGAATTTAGCATACATGTCTTGTAAAAAAGCAAAATTTAGTGATAAAAAAAAGGTTTAAAGGCAAATTTACATTGTCAGTATCGACTTCAGCAATGATCTCCTTTATCACCCATATTAAACCTCACAAGAGCTTTCTCCAACTCCTCCATAGTGATGTACCTAAAACGAGAAACAACAAACAACATATTAGTAAAAAGAAAAGGCTGATGCGGCATAATTTTTAATAAAATAGAACAAAACTTATAAAGAGATTACCCGCTCTTGTCACCGTCGAAATATTCAAAGGCCTTGAATAAGTGGTCTTCTTTTTCTATCCTATTCATATGCATAGCAGCTGTTATGAACTCTAAGTAATCGATTGTTCCATTTCCATCCACATCAGCCTGAAAAAAACAGTTAAAGTATATCATTCAAGACCGAAAAAATATCAAACCAAAGATCCCAAGATCAAAGATCTTACTGCTTCCAACAATTGTTGCACTTCAGACTCAGTGAGCTTGGTTCCAAGCTGTGGAAGTCCAGCTTTCAGCTCTTCAAGAGTGACGGTTCCACTGTTATCTGTGTCAATAGATTTGAACATCTCCTTTAGCCCCATAATTTCTTCCTCCGACAGATTTTCCGCAATTACCTGAAAAGGAGGAAAAACGATGAGTCACTATAAAATCATTTGCAGCCAAGGTAAAATGTCTGAGCTTGATCAGGTTTTCATTTTCTTTTATGCATGTCCTTCCATTCAGATGATACCAACAAGAAGAACTAGGAAAAGACATCTCACCTTCAAAGCCATTTTTTAAAGTTTATTCATGGCTCTGAATTGCTCCATTCTACTCATAACACCGATATCAAGCGGATTATCAGAAGCTTCACCATCTTCTCGAATCGAAGGATGATCTGTAAGGCATTTTCAGTCTTGTCAAGCTACAACTTAGATGAACTCAAACAGTGATAATAAGAAGCATAATACACCTTTCAGAAATTCTTTCTAGACAGTTTACATCTCAAAAAGAAAGTTACTTAGGACTTCGAGTGCAGTGAGTCGCTCCTTAGGGTCAGATTTTAGCATTTTCTTCAGGAGATCCTTGGCACTGCTCGATATTGAAGGTCATGGGTCCGAAGCAAAATCAAGATGTCCACGAAGAATGGAATCAAATATTCCCCTTTCAGTCTCTGCAAATATACAAGAACCAAAACATAAGAGGAAAACAACATAAGACAAGAGCCCACTTAGAGTTAATTACATCTCAAACTCAGCTGCAAATGCTTAATTTTATGAAACTAAATAAGTTTGGCTTATCATCTAGTATCAATCAAAAGTAGGCAATACATCAAATATCATCAATGTTTCAGATGTTATTATATAGTCATCGATTAAAGGAAAAAGCAACCCTACCTCCCCAAAATGGGGGGACTCCACTTAGAAGAATGTACACTATGACTCCTGTACTCCAAATGTCGCATTCCGCTCCATACTTTCGGCGTAACACTTCGGGAGCCACGTAATATGCACTTCCAACAAGATCCCGAAAAACATCCCCTGCAACCACATTTACACCATTCTGTTCAATAATATTTTAGGAGATAAAAGGGAAACACAATCACTTCATAATCAAGTTGCAATAACGCAACAAACTTCGGAAGGAACCAAATCGCTGGCACTTTGGATGAAGACTGCATATCTCGGATAACCATCAAGAAGAATCAAAGTGAAGGTCATCATGACCAACCATAATTTCTTATTCAACCATAATCATAATCTGAAATATAACCATTACCAGGCTTAAAAAACACAGAGAGGCCAAAATCAGTAGCCTTCAAAGGAGAATCATCATTAGTATTCAGCAGAAGGAAGTTTTCAGGCTTCAAATCTCTGTGCATAACTCCCATGGAATGACAATTATGCACCACAGTCACAATCTGTCTACACAAATTCGCCGCAGCCCTTTCAGAATAATGCCCCTTCGCAATAATCCGATCAAACAACTCTCCTCCGGCACAGAGCTCCATCACCAAATTCACGGATTTGTTATCCTCATAAGCTCCCTTCAGCTCCACAATATTCCTAAATCCCCCATAATTCGACGATCAAAACGCAAATCAAACCACATTTACACCAAAAAACAAAATAGATCACATTTTGAACAAAACGAATTCGGCAATTGACCTGTGGCCGGTGAGGTGGTGCATGATCTGAACCTCGCGGCGGATATCCTCGAGGTCCTCCTTGTGGACGAGTCTCCGAGTGGCAATCGATTTGCAGGCGAATTGCTGCTTAGTCTCCTTATGCGTAACGAGATAGGTTACGCCGAATTGGCCGCGGCCTAATTCACGGCCGAAATTGCAGAAGGCGCGAACGTCCTCCATTGGACGGCCGAGGACACGGCCGACGCCGCCGGTTTTAGCGACGGAATGAGGCGGAGGATGGCGGACGTGAGCGGAGGCGTCGGAGGAGTGGACATTGATGCCTTTACCGGAAGTTTCGTCGCCGGTAGAAGGGGCGCCGCTGCATTTACCCATTGGAATTTAGTCAGAAGAAAATAAATGAGAGAGAAGTGATAAATGAAACGGTAAAAATTAGAAAAATTGGACGTTGAGGAAAATATGTCTGAATATAGAAAGTAAATTTACTGGGACTAGGAGTAGTTAGTTACGAGTTTTCAGGTTTCTAATCTATTTTTAAGAATTCAATTTTTCATAATTGCTTCTTCATTGACTGTGCCACCACTTAATTTGATTTATAAATTTCTAACGGCTACACGTGTTAGTACGTTTGTATAGCTAATCGAGTTTTGATAAAATCAACTACTTGAAATTGCTTTATGTGATTACATGTATATTATAGGTTATTATTCAGTTAATAACTTTATATAAAGTTATAGAAAAGTATTAGTGTGTTTTAAACATGTGATAATATCTTTGTCTAAAACATACTTTGAAGTTGTTTGTTTGGTTTTTTTTTTTTTATAATACTTTGAAGTTGTTTGAAATGCCAAATTGATCATTAAAATTTAGTTTATATCCACTAAACCAAAGTAAAGGGTGAAGTTGATAGATAAAGATAGAATAAAATCTCGTGTTCCTAAAATTGTGTCTCATTCCATGTTCCTCCACTTATTGATTAACACGTAGTCTTTATTCTCTTTTCTTACCCCATTTTTTATTTTTTTCTTTCCAATATAGTAATAAATAAATAAAAAACATGAAAGGAGATACAATTTTTGGGACAACTATTGATTGAGAAGTACAGGAAGAGTCCACTTGCTCTCCAATTTACAATTTGGTGTAGCCTATTTTGTATATGAATCAATGTAAAGGTAAAAATCAAAAGTAATACATATTGTGCGTTTGCCGGGAGTCGAACCCGAGTCTATATAATTATATTTCATTTGGGATACAAACGCTTTGATGCCGTAAAGATCAAATTCTAACTATATAATTATATTTCATTATGGTGCTGTACTGACAATTGATAGATATGCCAATTTATGTAAGAGATGAGTTCTTCTATCGTTACTTCATTACTAGTATTATAGTATATCTTCACAATTTGATGGTGAATTCAAAATGCCTTCACTCCTTTTAATTATTAAAGCAAAGTTTTTTTCATTCATTCAATGGTGAAGAGAAATAATGTACTATATACATTGTCAACAATAAAGTACATGACATGTGGTAATGGTATTAAAACAAAAATTGTTGTGCTTCTGAGAAAATATAACATAAAACAAAGTCAGGGTTCCAGATTAAGTTGTTATAGGCAAAAAAAAATATTCATTTCAATAGTTTTTCAGCTCATGAATGTTTCTGGCCATTTTATAATCAATTCCTTAAAATTGCTTATACGACAAGACTGACAAGACTACAAAGACGCAAGTCATACTCACATTGACATAATTAATATTAACCTGTCATCTACAACTGATTTATTTTCAATTTGAAGGTGGAGATTATATTAACGTATTAGTAAAAAACTACAAATTGTCCCTATCTGCTCGTTAAATTCCAATATCTCACATGTTCATGCCTTCTTCTTCACCACTGTTGTTTTATGCTTCAACTTTAGTGGCATAAAATTGTGATCATACCATTTTACATACGCATTTTTCTCATTTAAATGTGTTCTACAGTTAGAACATTTTTTTGCATTTTACAGGTTCAATGAAAACGTTTAGGTGTACACATTAAGATATTATTTAATTAATTCAATACATACAAAATGCTATATTTGCACAGGTTAACATGCATCAGTAGCAATTCGAAGAACCCGGAGGAATTTGAGAAAATTATTATATATGCTAGCGCGTTTAAAATTGGCATCAAGCATCTCCTGTTGAAATTATGGTACTGGTCTCATCTTAACTAAGAAATGAGAATCATACTAGAAACCAACCAACCAACCAAGCCTTAATCCCATGCTAGGGCTAAGAGAATCATACTAGAAACAGAAAACCAAATTTACACCTAGTTCATGGATCAAAGGAAATATGATAACCAACAACGAGAAAGGGAAAACAATTATGCACACAGAATAAGATAAATGATAAACCTGTATAATTTATTAATGCCAGAATGTTTGACAAACTGACCAGCCGGCCCTAGGCAGGCAAATAACCTGCATCTGCTTACACAAATCAACTGCTGAACATATTTACAGTGGAAAAATCAAAGATATCAGATCCAATGCTACCCAAGTTTTAATGATTTTATCCAAATTATCGCACAATGGTACTCTAAGCTCCCATACTTTCTTTCCAAATCAACCGGACTAGAATGAGACCAAGCACAGAACACCAATAGACCAAGCCAATAAAAGCGAACTCAAGTCCAACACAAGAGGAAAGACAATCTTACATCCAGCTTTTAGGCACCATGCTATGTTTTCTGGGGTCTGAGCAATCACCGGATACAGCTTGGTTGCTACTCGAGCCAATTCCTGAACCACCAGCTAGCAACGCCATCAGACTGCCACCGTGCACCCTCCCTTCTGGCACAACAACAGGCACCACTTGCTGCAACGGCACATGAGCATTTGGAACCCCAAAATGTTCCAAGTCAGCAGCTCTGCTCAATGAACCCACAAAATCCCCCATATTAGCAACATCGACATTCATCTCATCTACAGCTGCTACCTGTTTCATTCTCTCGGCCTGACTAGCTCTAGGGTCTTGGATCATGGGCGCCAAAGTGGCACCACCGTGAACCCTCTTGTCCTGCACCAACCCACTATGGAGTGCACATAAGCCCGTCTTGCCCCTAGCAAATGAATTGCAAGGGCCAGAATTTTGGACCCCATATTCTGACCTGGGGTGGCCCCACGAGCATCTCCTCCCACCGCCATGGGCCTTGCAGAAATCCATACTACCCTGTGCACTTTTCCCACAGCCCTCTGACTTGCACCTTTTACCACCCCCGTGGCGAACACAGTAATCGGTCCGCCCTCTTGCACTCTTAGTACACTCGGGTACAGCACACCTCTTCCCCCCACCATGGGCAACACAGAAATTGGTACCTCCATGGACACTCTTTGTGCAAACCCCACCGCCCTGGAAGGCGCACCTTTTGCCCCCTCCATGGCCCTTGCAGAAAGGCGTGCTTCCTTCTGCACCCTTGGTGCAACCC
>CAOJBJ010972572.1:0-11340 GCA_948291685.1 Euphorbia celastroides | reverse complement strand
ACTTTGATTTCCCTATTCAATATGGGATATGTAGGCCAATCTGTAATTAATTACGGGTTCCAAGTCAAATAACTAAAAAGCATCTTTTCACCTGCATTTCATATAGTCCAACACACAAATCATGACATATTCCCCGAACCCATCTCTAGTTTACTTTTTAGGGTTTTCTTAATTGATCTGTAAAAATTTAATTAAGTGGCGACTCCATAACACCAGGCTTCACTAGAGGTCTAACTTGGTACAAAACCGATGGGCGTGCTCACAGGTATTTACCTTCCCATTCAAGACTTGGACGTCATTTACTGTTTTAGGCGACGCTAGCTTGGTGATTGCGCTGAACTTGTCGGGGTTCATTTCTATTCCTCTCCCAGACACCATGTAGCCCAGGAACTTACCAGCTGACACTCCAAAAGAACACTTCTCCGGGTTTAGTTTCAGGTTGATATCTTTTAATATTTCGAAGACCTTCTCCAAGGCGGGAGCATGGGTTTCTTTAGATTTTCTCTTCACTACCATGTCGTCTACGTACAACTCCATGATGTCTCCTACCAATCCTTCAAACATCTTATTCACGAGCCTTTGATAGGTTGCACCTGCGTTCTTTAGGCCAAAAGGCATTACTTTGTAGCAGTAAGTGCCTTCGTGAGTGATGAATGAGGTCTTCTCAATGTCTTTGTCTGCCATCAAAATCTGGTTGTATCCCGTTTTTGCATCCAACATTGACACGATTGCATGCCCACCAGTAGCATCAACCAACATATCAATGTTAGGGAGGGGATAGGAGTCCTTCGGGCAATCCTTGTTCAAGTCCGTGAAATCTATGCACATCCTGTAGGTTCCGTTAGGCTTGGCCACCAGCACCATATTGGTCATCCACTTCGGGTATCTCACTTCTCAGATATGCCCTACCCTTGTTAGCCTTCTTACTTCTTCTGAGATGACTTTCTGCTTCTCCGTGCCGAAATTCCTTCTCTTTTTCTTCATAGCGGTTGCCTCGGGGTCAATATTCAGCTCGTTCTCAATGAAACCTGGTTTGATTTCGGTTATATCACTTTCTTCCCATGCAAACTCGCCAACATACTTCTCTAGCACTCGTATAATCTCGCCTTGAATTTCTGGTTCCAGAACAGAATTTAGCTGTATTGGTTTGTTTTAGGCTAGCATCATAGTGTGTAACTCTTCAACTAGCTCGGATGACCTTGCCTCCCCCTCCGAACTAGAATCCATGGTTCTTAACGAGGCCATGTAGGTCTCCTTAGCTAGTTTCATGTCTCCCCTCACTGTTACCATTCTTTTGTCCGTGTGAATGAACAAAGCTACTTAAAGATATCACTGCTTCTGATCCTGAAATGATGCCCCGACCCAATATGATGTTGTAAGTGAAAGGGATATCAATCACCAAAAATTCGACCTCCGCATTCCAGTAAGGTGCTTCATCACCAATATTGATTTTCATGGGAGCTGCTCCCAGGACCGGAACTGCATGGCCACTTAATCCCAGTACTGGTGCTTGGTTGATTTCCAACTTGTTCAGGTTGATCCCCAGGGCGTCAAAAGCGCTCTTTAGGATTAAATTACTGGGCTTCCGGTGTCCACCATTACCCTTTTAATCATGAAGTCCTCCACCACCATTTGTATGACTAACGCGTCATTGTGAGGAAGTGGTTTTCGGATGTGCGCGAAGCTATAATAAGTGGATGGGTCACTCCGACTATTACTGTCTTTCATGCCTTCCTATTTCCTCTTGCCCGTTACTGCAATGACGTGGATGACCCCTCTATGAGTGATGGGGTTATCTTCTTTTCTTTGGTTTTCCCCTATCTTCTCATTTCCTTTTCCTTTAGTATGCTCGGGGATGAAATTGTTCAATTTTCCCTCAGCAGCTCGTCTCTGCAATTCCTCCGCCAACTGCCTGCACTCTTCGGTATCATATCCCTCTTGCTTACGGAACTTGTAATAGGTGTCGGGACGGCCAGGATGTATCATCTTCCTCAGGTACTGAATGTTCTGCTTTGTGTTCTGTATCCAGTACAAGAGTTCTTTTTTCGAGGCTTTGAGAGGATGAGCTTCGAATGTTGGTTCTCTACGTACCGACTCGGGTCTACTTCGGAATGGTCTTCCTCGCTGCGAGCCATCATTTATCCTGAGCGGAGGTGGGGCAATTCACTTGTTACTCTTGTGGTTCTCCCATTTTACCCAGTCCCTGGACTTAGCCATGACCAAAGTGAGGGTTTTAGGTTGCTGGGTGATTAAGACTTTGGATAGATCCTCATTGCCACAGTTGCTTTAAGGCGTCGATAGCCACATCAACATTACATTGTTTGATCTGGATAGCTATCTGCTAGAACCTTTCCACATACTCCGCTAGGCTTTCTAGAGGCTTCCTTATAAGGATTTGAAGATCTTGCATGGTTTTGTATGATGGAATGGATGTGACAAAGTGCATCACAAAGTTCTTTGCCATCTGGCTAAAACTGTTGATGGATCCAACCTCCAAAATTATCGTACCAGAAGGTGGCTGGTCCCGTGAGGGTGTTCTGGAACAACCGACACATCATGGCATCTTATGCCTCTATGGTTTCCATAGCTGTCGGAAGCTTCGAACATGAATCTTTGGGTCGCCTATTCCATTTTAATCTCACAAGTGAGGGTATTTGAATCCATGAGAGAATCTCTCTTTCAAAATCTCCAAGCAAGTGACTCCGGTGCTCTCAATCTCCAGAATGAGGGGATCGATTCCTGCCTCAGCCATGATAGCTTTAACTTGCTTAGCTATAGCTTGGCTCAGGTGCCCACTTGATTCTTTCCTCGGGGTATCTGGCTTCTTGCCCGGGCACCGGTGTCTCGGGCCGGATGACTTCTTTTGAGGAGTCCGACAAGTATTCCCAGCTCGGGTGCTTCCTTTTACAGCTCGTAATTCCTGATTACAGGCCAAGTTCGCTCAAAGATGTAATGGTGACCCTTGCTTGTGGCTCGAGTATTGCTTTGACTTTCCTTCCTGTTATCTCGCTTACTAGAGACAACAAGGTGGGAATAAGTAGTCGCTTCTGAGTTGTGTTGCTTTTTCTCTCTTCGGTACACATAGCTTTGTTTTCTATGGTCCAACCTGGGCATGCCATACGTGGGCTGCTTGCTGCGATGTCTTGATTCCTCATCTTGCCTGGTAAGCTCTTGTTGCATGTTCACAGCATTTACTGAGTCCGGCACCTGGGTTATTGTATGGAGCAACTGCTTAGTGATACTCGCCAAGTATCTGGTTACGAGATTTGCCACTGTCTCTTGTATTTGATCTATCTGAGCATCAAACTCCGGCTTCAAGTTGACAAATGGCATGAGCCTTCCATTTGTGTGATAAACCGGTGGTTGGGAAGTGTTTGGGGGTAGGGAGGGGTTTTGTTTTAGGGCAAGGGTGGTTTCTTTGGATGGAATAGCAGGGGTGCTTGTCCCAGTAGGGTCCGCCGGAGCTTTTATCACTTGTTAAGGTGTGGCAAATTCTGTCGTCTTATCTCCAATCTTATCCGCCATGGCTGCAGGTTTTTCTCAAGTGGAAGAGTGGACAATAGGATCCACGCTCACCGCACCAATTTGATATCGTGAATCCAATATCCAAGTCTCCTTGAGATGCTGCAAGACAAAGAACCCGTCAAAAGGGCCAGCCGGTTTACCGACAAGACCTCTCTAATGGTTAAGTAAGATTCGGGATAAGGTGAAGAGAGTGTAATGAGAGTGTGGAGAAAAGTTAACCTTGTTTTCCCGTTATACTGCTCTTATATAGGGAGCTTGGAGAGGCTCGTGGGGGACCAACGGTGACGTGGCGTCTGCAATGATGGGGTTTTGGCATGACCTGACATTTCCCTTGTGCTTGTCGCGCCACGTCACGCTTATAATACTAATCCTTCGTACGACTATGACAGTATTGTCTCTCGGTACAGCTTGTACTTGCGAGGTAGTTAGCCTTTTAGCGACGAGTTCGTGGGCCCGCAAAGCGGTGTCTGATCCCGGTTTAGGGTTAGTCTAGCTCGGGTCTTGCCGAGCTATTTCTCTCTTTTGTTATCAAAAATCAAAATCAAATTGCAATATTATATCATCTTCATTGACACACAAATGAACTACTTCAAAGATAATACAAATTGCACAAATCTATATAAATAAAAGATCCAATTTATGAATTTGGGGCAAACTCAGTAGGAAGAAAGCACAATGCAGCATTGCCATGGTTGAAATAGACACAAACAACAGAATATTATATGGTGCAAATATTATGCAAATATTGGCAAGGCAAACCTGTTGAGAACAACCGTTGTTATTTGAAAAAGCGTGCTTTGAGCTAATGCACTGTAAATTCCCTATTTAAAAAATCAATTCAATAAACTCCTTATGATTGAAAGAAGAGATCTGAAGAGATAAAAAGTTGAGTTGTACTAAATTCAATCAAAATGTTTTGAGCCTGCAATTAAATAACACGAAATTACAAAAACAATCGTTTCAACAACACCTTAAGTAAATTCTCAAGTAAACAACAATTGCTTCAACTGAAGAACATACCCGCACTTTTGCAATTAGGGCAAGACTGCGATTCTGAGTGCGTGAAGCAAGATCAATAAGGGAGGTTCAAAGAGGAAGGATTTACAATTTAGGGCTTCTATTTCATCACAAATAATTTGGTTCGGCTCTTGGTTGTTTCAATTTTTTACTTAAAAAACCAAGAACCAAACCGAACTTATAAGTTATAAATGGAGGGAACCGAAAACCAAATCATATAGTATCAATTTAGTTCAATTTGATTCAATTCAATTCGGTTCGGATATTTAGGATTTATGCTCTCTCCTACAGATCATTGCCAGGAAGAAACTCTGCAAATGATGAATAAACAGAGCACATATACAATACAAAGCTCTTTAAAAAAAAGGGGGGTAACCGATCACTAAAAATATTCACTGCTTATTTTCGATGGCTCTAGTATTGATTCAATAGCGAGAGCAACAGAGTGCGTCAAGGCATTAGATAACCTTCTTTATATAAAAACTCAACAGTGAAAGCAATCATACACAACAAAAGCAGAAATGAAAACCTTTGAACACAAGTAATGATAGAATAAAAAGAAACAAAGACCGGGTTGCTTGCAGAAGGAATAAAATAGGATTTCAATTTTCAACACAAAACTGGAGAATGGGCTAATGATAATATTACAAGGCATTTACCACAATTGACTACAGGTGCTCATGCAACTGCAAGGCTGCAGCCTGCATCTCTTCAGAATCCTTGGGCTCGACCTCTCCCATTGATATCAATGATGCCGACTGTATCTTTCCAGCTTGCTCGAGCCTCATCAGAATTACCCCTCTGCCACTCCCATAATTACTTTTTTAATAACAAAATTGAATGACTACAACATAACAAAGCAAACAACATGTCACCTTGCAAAGCGGGACTGTGTTGAGATATCCCGAACTTTAATCCTATTCACGGTCCCACTTTGGCTTACTAAAACCACCTGTTCGTCACTTTCACCATCTTCTGCTTGGGGTCACATGTTCATCGTGTTAGTATATTACCCGTTTTTTTCTTTCAAATTTAAAAAGGAAAAAGAAAAAAGCATTTTTGTGTTAGTTAACCAAGGTAGTACCAGTCAATGAGAAGCCAACCACGAACACTGCTGCCAAGCGATCCTCAGACAGCTGAAAACATTGAAAAATATTAAAATTAGCGATGAAATAAATCACTTTAAGTTCATAATTTACTCCGAAAGATGGGGGGTGACAACTGAATTATTACCTTGTAGCCAATCAAACCAACTCTATTCAAAGGTGAAAGCCGGAAGCTACTGAGAGGAACCCGCTTTCCATAGCCATTTTCAGACACAAATAATAACCAGGGCCCACTGCCCTTGCTGCTGTCACACAAAAGCAAGCAAGACTGAGAAATCTGTGCTAAACTTTATAGTAAAGGTCATAACCAAGAGATTCCAAAAATTTCACATGAAGCCTAACGGGATAGAGAATCATTCAGCTAAGAACGAAATTAAGATATCCTGACAAAACCTAGTACAGGAAATACAAACAAATTCACACCCATATACTTGGAATCACAACCAAAATTAAAACAAAAGTAATCTAGCAGTATTCATACAAACACGAATTGTAGATTGTGTAAGAGAAACTGACAGGAGAAACCGATATTTTTTAAGAAATTACCTGTTTCGTTCAGACACTCTCTCCAAGTCTTTCCTAAGGGTAGCCGGAATTATGTCCATGCTCGCCATCTTGTCCCCTTCCTTCAGTCTCATGGCAACTCCACCTCTGGTATTTCGCCCTAATGCTCGAATCTGAAATCAAACAAGAACAAGTGCTTTCATAACTGCATATTCTAATAGTTCAACTCTGACTCGAATGCCTTCAAGGTAATTACTAAGTATTGAGGTATAGTTCAGGAGCTATTAAGAGCAAGTTTGGTGAGTCAGAAAACCTAAGCTGCTTATCCACATGCAAATGTATCCAATTTTAACCCGAAAAAAGTTCCATACAAATTCACTCCAAAACAGGACTAAGGCAAAGCAAGAGAGACAAATCATCTTCTCGAAAACATGCATCCATCAGTCAAATCTTGAAATGTATGGGCATCTTTATATGCTACAAAACATGTCACTAAAATGTGAGGCACAGTCAGGATGATAAATACGATGACCAAATCATCCACATTGTGTTTTAATTAACTGAGAAACAACAGGAAACTGTAATTAGGAGCATGCATTGACACATACTACATACTTCCCCACTCAATTACTCATACTTCAGAAAGAACAAACATATAAGAATTCAACTAATAAGGAAAGGAAAATTAAGTTTTTATATTGGTCCTGTAAATGAAATCTTCTTTCATTGGTCTGAGGTAAGGATTGATGTGAAGCAATAGAAAAAAAAAATAAGAGCAATTGATTAATACATTCTCACAGGAACATAGGATGACCATTCCTTTCTGTGAAGCCATAGCCACAAGATCATCATTTGAGCAACAGCGAACCCATTTTAGCTCGTCGCCAGGAACCTGCAAATTTATTTTGGTACCCTATTCAGCACACATAGTGCATTCGGTGATACACAGAAGGTAAATGAAGGAACAGAAACAGACCAATTGAATAGCTATGATTCCTGTAGAACGTATCATTGAGAAAACACTTAAAGGCACTTTTTTGATGTAACCATTCACTGTGAGCATTAGAAGAAACTGGTCTCCAGTAAATTCACTCACAGGGATAATGGAAGTTATTCTTTCACCATCAGACAAGGACAAAATCTGTGTCCAGAAACAAGAAAAATAAGCGACCACAAAATGTGAGACAATAAACCGTCAAATGAAAAATACCTGAACCAGTGGTGTCCCAGCAGCAGCCCTACTGCTTTCTGGGATTTTATAAGCACGAGCTGAGTACACTATTCCCCGATCACTGCAGAAATAAGCAGTCAAACTCCTAATAACCATTGCATTCAATAAGAATAAAAAATTTTCCCATTCAGTTTAACTTGTTGTGGTACAAAACTAAAGTAAACAGGTAACATAATAGCAAAAGGCAAACATGTATGGCATGTACTGTTCACAAGTTTACAGCATCATGATGGTTTGATATAACTAGAGAACCAAAAAAGCCAAGAAAAAAAGCAAACAAAAATATAACATGCACTCAGAATCCGTTAGCAAACAAATTAATTGAAATAAATTCATAATATCAGTAATAATGTACAATAAACTAAATCATTTAGAAGTGGTAAACATGGCATAAAACCCAAGACTTTAGGTGTTAATCTAATGCATCAAAAGTAGACTATAAACTCAACATAGATAACATGTTTTAAAAGTTCTTGAAATAGATGATTCTAAGAAGCATCAGAAAAAGGAGAACCACAAACAAATGAATTACGATGACAATGTCGGGAAAACTAGTCAAGAAACATGTAGCATTAATGTCAAAGCTGCTCAAACACAGAAAATCTAAAGAGGAATAAATCATAAACCACTTTGACTAAAATATGTGTAAAAGCAATTAGCAGCTCTCGGAGAGAAAAATACTGAGAAGATGGAAAAAAACATGCACATTCCAAGGAACAAGAGCCAAAATACCTTATGTTTTACCATTGTTCATACAGGCTCCATTTTGGTATAAAACAAAGGCAACTCCAAAGCTTTTATATGTTAATCAAACAGGCCACAAATCTAGGTTTCATTCAAGTACTGATACTTCGCTCAAATAGGCGCAATTAATACAGAATAGGATGGAAAATGTTCAAATGAGTGATCTAAATATCATTCTAAACTTTTTCAGCGCATTCCACATTCAAACTCAAACAACTGATATTTAAACAATCACGTATTAATCCTAAATAACTAATTCATCAACTAGGTTCAATATGGTATTACAACCACAACTCACACATTAACTTAAAACCCTTCATGCTAATCGGCTGTAAAACCTAGAACATCATACATAATTAATTTCAACTTGAGGGAGACACGTGATGTTTGTTAGCCCAGCAAATTCACGAAACTTCAAATCAAATGGAAGAAATGTTTAAAAGCAAGCATATAAACTATGGCAGCTGTTAGTACCTTGTAATTTCACTCAGTTAATTTTGTGCACGGCCAAAACTATTGCAAGATATTTCCTGATTTTAGTTTCAAGACTTTTTGTCCATTGACTCACCCACTCACTAAAAATATATTAGTCATGCCTCTATTGCAAAACTATGTGTACAAGTTTGACCAACTTTGGATCTCCAAAAAACATGCACGATTGAGCATGCAAATTTGTGGATACGACGTTGAAGAAATAATTTTGGAAATATGAGACAGATAGTGCGAAGAAAAATAATAAAATGGCAGACATGAAAATGTCCATACAGATCTCTTAGAATATTATATAAAGCACCTCTAATCAAAATGGCTATACAACTCAAGGAAAAACTGAACTGTCATGTATATGCATTCCTTAAGCCATACACTTCATTATTTGCAGGCTAAAGCTATATGATTGTCCTTATGCTGCAAATTGGAACAATCATGTGCAACACATGGTAAAAGTATAGCAAAGTGTAAAACCGCTAATAACCTATTCATGTCACCAATATTCAAGTATGCAAACATAACTAAAGAAAATATAAATGGAAGTAGAGACTGAAATAGAGCTCATGGACATTTCAAAATACATTTATATAGAGAAGAGATCGAACAACAAAGCACCTAAAATATAGCAGATAGTCATGTGCTCGACAAACAATAGAATCCACCATTGCATCATTTACTCTTAATTTACCAACAGATTTTCCAACGGTTCCACGGTTTTGAAGATTAAAAGTGTCAGGCTTCATCCGCTTCACATAGCCCTTTTCACTAAGAGCCTGCAAATAATTAATCATAACACCTTCAGTCAAAGAAAAATGTTCAACCAAATCAATGGTTTGGTGGCCACTACCTTCCTAACAAGAAGTTAAGAAGTGTACGATTGTGGGTTTCATTCCACAATCTACAAAAATGGAAGAACAAAACCAAAAACCACATATTATTGAAACGGGAAAAACCATTTCCATTTAATTTAACAAATATGAGAAGCATATAGAATGCTTCCAGCAATTAATGTAATGCAAGCAAAACTACATGGAGAAAAGAAAAGCAAATAGTGAATATATGTCAATCACATACCAGAAGCATTTCTTCATTCGGAATCACATCGATGTCTTCAAGATTACCACCATCTGAGTCATCTATCAAAGAACGTCTTGGGCTGGAGAACTTACCCTTAAGCTCCAATGCTTCTTCTTCAATTAACTAAAATTTCAGAACATACATTTTATTAAAGTGTGGTATAAGATAAGGAAAATGAAGAAAGATGTCTCACCTATTGAATTAAAAAAATACATGTATTATTTACATGATAATGTTGCTAGCTTGATGAAGCAATCATCTAGTTCCTGTTATTCTTTATACAATCACTCTATGAATCTACTATAATGTACAGTCTACATTTCATAACACACCCTCGCGCTGAAGCACAAATATTGATCATGCCCACCTAAAAATAAACGCAACTGACCAGATTACCCGCTAAGGCTTTGGTAAATGTATATAGTAGTAAATTTGTGGTTCTAATATTCAGTTGAGGTCGCAGCATCTTCTAGCTTTTCTCCAGTGAAGTGACAGTCAGCTTGTTTGGTTCGTTCATGATATAAATATTTTTCTTGGTGTCACATCACATACAAAAATGTGTATAATCTTGGAAACAAACAAGCACAAGCTGGAACTGTTACCTGCAATATATTTTTTCTGCTCGACAATAGTTCCTCTAACCTTGAAATTTGTCCCACCAACAATGTGCTCTCATTGAGAAACTTCTTTCTCTGCTCAACAATTATTTCTCTTTTACAAGGCATTTCTAAGTAGCATACTGTTGAACGAAATTAGGGGGAAATCACAAGAAAAAGAATGCAAAATAAACAGAAAGATAATTTCTCACCTCAAGTAGAGTTAGTCTCCTTAGGCTTATGTCTAATATGGCATCAGCCTGCTTCTCGGAAAGTCCAAATTCTGAATTGAATGTGTAGATAATTACCATAGTCAGTCAAGCAACATTCAGACACTGAACAAAACCATACATGGTGAAAAAAATTGATAACTAAACACTAATAATACGGAACATGATCCAAGTGACTGAAAGCAAAAAGGAACTAAAATGTCAGGACCAAGATTAAACAGAACAAAAACCTTAAAACAATCACGTCTCACTCAGGAGCATGTAAACAAAATATCTCAAGGTGAACCCTAATGTGCCAAGGAGAAACACATTAAGGCTTCCCCAAGTGAGCGCCCACAATAAGTGAGCCCCCCTAAGATATGGACCTCCAGGCTCACATGCCTTTAATTATTATAAACATTATGACTTGTGAGCCACAAAGAAAAAGATTGAACAAATGGAAGGAGTACCAAAGAAACAAAGAATAAAATGTGAAACTAAGATTACCATTCCTCAGACCAGCAGATGCAGCTGCATTGCTAGAAGCCTCCTTAATTATACGGATCACACTATCCATATTATCAAGCCCCACAACAATACCCTACAGAAGCAGACAACCTTAGCATGTCAAAAAGATATGTTAACTCAATGAAAAATTTCTTTAGCAGTGCGGGAAATCAATCAACTTTTTCTTTAAGATTGTGAAATTCCACCTGGCTAAATGGTACATAAAATTGAAAAGGAAAGTGCACCAAATTGTTTTTATAGTGCCAACTTGGACTAGATTTAAAAGATTTATTATATAGCAAGATACAAAATGAACATGTAGGCATGTCTTGCCC
>CAOJBJ010972504.1:0-10003 GCA_948291685.1 Euphorbia celastroides | reverse complement strand
TGCACACCCATAATTTTAATTTTTTCACTTTCATCCTCGACCTTGTCTAGACCAAGGGGAATTTCAACACTATAACACGAACCCGAATCTCTCAGACCGTAAAGGCCAGCGTTCCTTTCAAAGCTTGAACATGGAAATGTCATAAACTGTCCTCCTTTTGGAATTGCCCTGTAAAGTCGATTGTATGCTACGCTGAACTTCGACAGAAAACTCAGCCTTGTCAACAAATTCGGTATTTCCCCTGACAATTTATTGTGGGAGAGGTCCAAAATTTCTATATTTGTCATTTCTGATAAGTTATCAGGAATTGGACCCGAGAGCTGGTTTTCATTTAGTTTCAGGACACGAACTCTTCTCAAGTTCCCGAAACTTGGCATGATTGTTCCACTTAGATTGTTTTAACTCAGACTGATAGTCGGTCAAAAACTGAACTACCACAAAATACATAATTTTACAAATATAAAGACATTCTCTTATGCTAAAATTTGAAAAAGTAACCGAAAATGGCGTTGGGGTCTAAAGTTACATTAGAACATTAAGATCCCAAAAGAGTGAGGATAATTATCTTCAGTTGAGAACAATTGGTCAATAGCAATCATCTATAAGAAATTTGCTTATGCAGTGCAGCCTTTTGGTGAATGAAATTCGGCAATTGCCTCAACTTGGGACAATTCTCAATGGTCAAATAACTCAGGCACGGCATTACTTCTTCATCTCCTTCATAGTCACTCCACTCTTCCCACTCCGTCATATTCATAAACTGTAAGTTTTTCAGTTTAGGAAACAATGGAGCTGTTGATGACGATGATTGGTAAAACTCCGCTGCCACTTTTGCAACTCTTCCAAAGCTATTGAATTCAACATACTCGAGGCATGGCAACTCCGCTAAGGCGGGGAGTGTCTCACAGTTGCTCCAATACCATAACTTGAGCTTTTTCAGTGATGTTAGTGCATTGACCCAACTCGGGAAATTAGCGCCCTTGTAGCAAGTTATTCTCAACATTTCCAAACTCGAAGGCGGCTTTAAAGCTTCGACCAATTCTTCATCTTCTTGTTGCATCCACTCTTCTGCTTCCCTTTCCGGGAAATTCAGACTCAATGTAGTGATGTGTTTCTTCTCCTCCAACTGTGCCTTCTTTGCATCTTTCACAAGCGTTTTTCGTTCCCTTCCCATGAAAAATATTGTCAATGACCCGCTAATGTTGTTAAGGTTCTCGAGATCTCTGAGATTAAATGCGTCCTTGAATTTTGGGTCAATAGTGATCCTTGGTAACTTCACGAGAGCACTTAATTTTGTGATTCCTTTCGGTAGCGGAAAATATGTGTAGTTATTGTTTAGATGCCTCAAGTTGATCAGTTTTTCTACTCCTTGGGGAAAATGTGTCAGACCGTCGCACCAATTCACACTTAAAGTTTGCAAATTATACATTTCGCAGATTGTAGCAGGCAACTCCTTTAAAGTGTAGTTCTTGGACAACTTAAGCCATCTCAAATGAATCAATTTGTTTATATTGGATGGGATGTTTTCGAGGCGACATCGACTCAAGCTAAGTGATCTCAGACAAGTCAGTTGGTTGAATATTTCAGGTAAAGCTGCTCCAACCAAAGAATCTTTATTTGGAGGCAAAACAAAGAGACTACGCAAGTTTCGTAGGTTATAAAATGAATCGAGAAACTTGACCTTTTCTCCGAGCTTTACATGTAGATGATATAGACCATCACCATATGCAGCATCGACACTACTAGTAACATCTTCAGCACTACTCACATCTACGTAAAGACATTCTTTTGTCATCAAATGTTTGGCGAATTTGTGTACCTCATCATGCAATTTAAAATAAATCTTATCTAATCTATTGAATTTTTCTTCTACTTCAAACTCTTGAAAAAGATATCTCATGCCTAAATTATGGAAATAGTCATGCCCCACCATTTCCATATCCCTATCTTCTGTTGGTTCAACGAAACCGTGAGCTACCCATAAGCCAACCAATTCATCTTTACTCATTCTATATCCCTTAGGAAAGATAGCACAATATAAAAAGCATTGTTTAAGACTCGATGGTAAGTGATAATAACTTAACCATAACGGGTCAAAGATCTCTAACTTCCCCAACCAAACTAAAAAGTCATCCCATTCCATGGTTGATTTCTTGCGACGCAAAAGACATGCTATTGTCCTCACAGCTAGGGGCAAACCTTTGCAACTTGCTACAATTTCTCTACCCACTGAATCTAGACTTCCCCTCTGTTGATTAGACAGTCCATCGAATGCAATCTCACAGAGCAATGACCAACTTTCCTCCTTTGATAATATCCCAACTCGAAATATGTCTACATCACGGCAACCCATAAGTTTCGCCACCTTTTCCTTACATGTCGTCACCAAAATTTTACTTCCCGAAGAACCACCGGTGAGAAAATCTTCCAACTCCTTCCACTCCTTTGGATCTTCGTTCCACACATCATCTAAAACAAGTAAGAACTTTTTTCCTTTGACAGATTCCATAATTTTGACTGCTATGCTTTTCAATTTAACTAGGTTAGCAGCATGACCAATGAGGGATTTTAGAACCTCTTTTGCAATCCTAATCTTATCGAAAGGCTCAGATACACAAACCCATATTCGTATATCGAAATGGGCCACCACCGTTTCATCATTATAGACTAGTTTGGCGAGTGTTGTTTTTCCGATCCCTCCAGTCCCTACAACTGAGATGGGATGGAGCTTTGGTAGTTCATTACTCTCTGCCAGCAACAAGTTAACGAGTTTTTCTCTCTCGATCTCTCGTCCTTTCACCTCTGATAGATGAACAACAGAGGTGAGTAGAGATTGAGGATTTTGTTCAACTTGTTCAGCGTCGCGCCAAAATATTTGGAAGCCGAACCTATCTCTCTCAATGGTAATAACATCGAGCCATGCATTGAGATCGCTAATTTTTACAGCAACACGACGGCGTAACGGAACCTTCTTCGGAAAGCAAAAGCAAGATAAGAAACTGAAAGGCCATACCTTCTTTGTAGCAAACTTTGATTTGAGAAGTTCATAACTCCACTCATCCAAAACATTGTCAATGTCATAGGTTACTCTTTTCAGCCTCTCGAGCCAAAGTCGAATAGTTTCCTCCTTTAACTGCACTGTCTCTGCATCGGCGAGCACAGCCTGGATGGATTGGAGATTGGAAGTGAGCTTTTCGACTTCTCGCTCAACGCCGGCGAAAAGTCCGGATTCCTGCTGAGTAATTGAAGCCAGAATATCTACTACTTTAGAAACAAGAGCATCGGCGGCGGCCATTGTGGAAATTAAGATGGGTTGAAACTGCAATGCTAAAGTTGTGATGATAACATGATTCAGCTCATTTGATCTTTATAATTGAGTTGTAAGGGGTTTTTTTGTTTTGACAATGTCAATATTATCTGATTAAATATTGATAATTAAATGAAACATTGAATTTTCATTGCCATGTTCACATATTTTCGTAACTGTTTTATATAATATGTTCACATGCTGAACGTGCAACTTGAATAATTTAATGTTCCACATGGTTAGTTGTTTAATTAGCAAACCAATTATGGTTTAACTAATTGATAACGTGCAAGATTCCTCCTTGACTTCTTTTTTTGATTTGATTACGAGAATTTTGTTAAATGTATCCTCCTTCAATGAACCCCTAATTTGATAATTGAGGGCTAAATTTACCTATCTCAAATTATCTCAGTTCTAGAAAGAGAGTTAATTGTGTTTCTTTGTTCTTTAAGTCAATAAATTAATATTTCAAACTTCTAATCTTTATGCTCATATGATTCTCTTGGAAAATAAATTTGAGACCGGAAAAACCGACCTCAAATTTTATTAAAAAGAAAAGAAAAACAAACAAGATAAAGAAAATAGAGCACAATAATGAAATTCAAATGCTTTCAAGAAGTATAAATAAAATTCTACCCAAGTGTTAATATAATATAAAAACTAAGCTCAACCAATACATATAATATGTGTATTGTTGTATATAATCTACCTAATATAAATAAAAACACAGCCCGATCAATAAACTATTTGGGCCTAGGCGGGCTTGAGCCGACCAGGGCTTTTATTATTAAACTCTTGTCCAAATTCGTCCCATTAGTCTCGTGCTAGGGTGGACCTTTCAAGTCGTTGGCTTTGTGTCCAGGTCTATATACAACAAGGGAAATTGTAGTCAAGACTATATTTAAGAGGAGTGTTTTAGGAATGAGTAAAATATTCATAGTTTTAATACATTTTACTACTTTATTCATAACAATACCGAATCTTGAGTTTTCCTTGTTTTCAAGTGATCCCCACTACCTCTTTCATCATTCATTTTGATTTTCAACTTTTAAACGGTCATATCTTTCAAATCATTGATTTTTTTACACGATTCTTTAGAATATTTTGTTCGTTATATTTTTATGTTTAAAATAAGATCCATGATAATATACTTTCGACGAACTTTTTTTCGTTTTTTAAATTGTTGTACCATTTTTCAAAAGGTATATTATAACATGTTGTTCCAAGGATATAACGTGATATATCCAGGATATAATGTGATATATCTATATATCTAGATATAACGTGATATATCCATAATATAACATGATATATCTAGGATATAACGTATTATACCCGGGATATAATATGTTATATCCTAAATATATTAGCATATATAACATTAAATCCAGAATATTTAGTTGCACGTTATACCCAAAAAATAAGAAAATATATCCAGATATAACATGATATATCATGTTATATAACATTAAATCAAGTATATAACATGATATATTTAGAATATAATACTTAAATTAATTAAAAAAATTAATAAATAAATAAATCATTTAAATCATTCTCTATTATAACATATTATAACATCATATATTTTCTTTTTTCTCCACTCAATTTCTTTCTCTCCATTTCTTTCTTTCTCTTTCCCCTTTCTCTTTTTATTCTCTCTCTAAAATCTCTCTTTTTTTCTCTCTTTTCTTTAAACTTTCAGACAAGCTTTTTCGGTGAGCACCGACGGCGCACGGCGGCGACGATGACGTCGGCGAGCAAATCTGGATGCGGGGTTTCGGATTTGGCGGCGTTGTGGTGGCGGGTTTTCGACTGCGGCGGTTTCCGACGGCGGGGGTTGAGAAATCACTAGATCTGGTGATTTTCCGGTGTCTGGGGCGTCGGGGGTGGAAGAAACGCCGAAATGGCGGTGGCTGGCGGCGTCAGGGCCAGAGATCCGGCGGAGATGGAGTTCCGACGGCTTAAACAACGGTGAAAACTGTCAGATCTGGGTGGAGGGGATTGGTCGGCGGGGGAAATGGTCGGATCTAGCGGCGGAGCGGCGGTGGCAGGTGGAACTGAGGTTTTTGGGCGCGGCGGGACGGCGGCGAGGCGGGGTGCTTGGTGAGGCGGCGTGGTGGCGGTGATGGTGGAGGGCAGAGATAGGGGAGGCGGAGGCGGTGGGATGGAGGTGGAGGCGAAGGCAGCGAGATGGCGGCGAAGGCTGCGAAGTCCAGCGAAGGGCAGAGAAAAGGACAGTAAGTTGGAAATCCCGTAAAAGTGAGATATTTTTTGTTTAACTTCATTAAAATATAATTATTGTTGTGTTGACTAAATTATAGGGTTGAAAGCGGGGTATTTTTGTATTTTGCCCTACAATAATGCCAAGAGCTTTGAACTATTACGTCAACACTAATAATGTACACTGAGTAACAGCTAAACGATGGTGTTCGAATCGTGATTGATTGATCCATTAACAGAATCTTTAGTTTTCGTTAACTTTTATCATGTGCTATCTTGTAATCCAGCCAAATCAAAGCACTACAATGTGAACAAGATATATCCAAATCTCTTCGGTCAACCTTAAACGTTTTTTTTAGGTTTGGCAACAAATTCATGAATAGTTGTTAGCTGTGAAACAGTGTTTTTTATTTAGATAAACCTAGGATTTGGTGGTTCGAACAGCGAGGACATATCTAAAAGGAATAAACTGAAAGTCTTAACAAGAAATACTATATTGTCAAGTCTTTATTTGAAACATTAATTAATTAATTCAGGGCAATT
The DNA here is from genome assembly GCA_948291685.1 of Euphorbia celastroides. Lineage (NCBI taxonomy): Eukaryota > Viridiplantae > Streptophyta > Magnoliopsida > Malpighiales > Euphorbiaceae > Euphorbia > Euphorbia celastroides. Next base: position 3,930 of record CAOJBJ010972504.1, on the reverse strand, counting down.
TCTAACTTCTTTCGTTGTTCACATGGCCAAGTATAAACGTTCACAAATTAATGCTAACGTACTATGCCTAAATTACTTATTTATTTTTGCATTTTAGGATCAGTTGTTCTGACAGTCACATGGTAGAAAAATTGTATTTGTGTCGATGAAATCGCTAAACTTCTAGCGTTGCTAGCAAAGCTCTTTTTGCTCGACCAATCAAATTTTGCAAGCCATTTTACTTATTATGACTTGTCAGTAACGCTCCAAATAACTCGAGCTAATTTTTTGTTTTTCCGAACGTGTTATACCATGATGTTCATTTTTTTGTTTTCACCACAAGGTTCTTGAACGGGTTCTAATTGTGGGTGGCATTTTTAAGTCATGTCCACATCCAGACTAATCCCCGATTTCCAATTTACAGGTGTCTCAAAGGACAGGATGACTGGCTCCAAGATTGAAGGTTGCTCCATACACATCTCAAGAAATCGATCCCTGGTTGATGCTTAAGGATAAACTAGTCCCTACCGCTAGACCACACCTTTGGGATTACCATGATGTGCATTTTAGTAGGTCAAATATATATAAAAATACATATATAAACGTGAAAAATTGAAAGCACCACACTGATTTATTTAAATACTATAATTAGAGAACTGAAAAGTAGGTTCAGGACAAAAAAAACTAAGAAAAATGAAAAAAGCAAGTAAAATGGCTTATGCAAATTCTATCATCAAACCAAAATTCTCTGAAAAGGAATGGGTTGACGCTATGTGGAGATCTTTGCAAGGGGACAATATTGGCGAAGAGATCAGTCTGCATTGTTGCATTTTTCGAGTCCCGAAACCTATCAAAGATTTGAAGCCCGAATCTTACACCCCTCAGCGAATGGCCTTCGGACCATACCACCATTTTCGACTGGGTCCATACATGGTGCAGAAATTGAAGCTGGAAAAAGTAAAAGCACTTCAAATGAGCTATTCCAGCTCTAAGTTCATACGTTGAAGAACTTGTTGATAAGGATTAAAGAAGGTTAGAGTGAAGGTTTTAACTGAAAAATCAACAAAGAAAGGATTCACGAGCTAAACTCGTCGGAAACTAAGTTTCCTAAAGGGATTCTCAAGCTAAACTTGAAGGTTTGGAAAACCCGATATAAAGAGAAAAATCTCAAAGTTTGAATATTTGATTGATGAAAAAAGATAGATTACAAAGAAACATAAGGGATATTTATACCCAAATAGCAAAATATATAGCTAATAAGAAAATGCCACGTGGCAACAAAATAGGACAAAACATCAACATCACTAAGATCTCATGGGATCTTGGTTCCCCATCTACTCATTGGGTCAACAACCCATTGATAGGTCGCAATCCCAAGACTGACTCGTCAGACATGCCAGGCGGACCGGTTAGTTAAACTCCTTGGGACGGGGTTTTGCTCAGGTGGGTGACGTTGATCTTTAGACAATCTTGCTAGCAAAGGAAACGATCCAGCAGGATGTGATTGAGGCGAGCATTCGAGCCGGATATCTGTTGAGGCATTCGAGCCTTTGAGCTGGTTGTCAGTTGAGGCGTTCTGGCCATCGAGACGTTTGTCCATCGGGGCGTTCGGGCCATCGAGCCGTTTGTCCGTCGGGGCGTTCGGGCCGTCGAGCCGTTTGTCCGTCGGGGTGTTCGGGTCGTCGAGCCATTTTTTCGTCGGGGCGTTCGGGCCGTCGAGCCTTTTATCCGTCGGGGCGTTCGAGCCGTCGAGCCTTTTATCCGTCGAGGTGTTCGAGCCGTCGAGTCGTTTGTGCGATCGAGCCGACATCATGCCCTCATCATTCTCACCTTCTTTAGAAGAGTTGGACTCCAACGGGCCATCGGGATAAGTTAATGGTGCATCCTCCTTGTAAGCAGTCAAGTCTTTAATTTTGAAAGAAGGAGACATTTTGCCCAACCACAAAGGCAGCTCGAGACGGTAAGCGTTGGGACTAAGCTTCTTGACAACCCGAAAGGGGCCATACTTGTGTGGCCTTAACTTGCTGTTGGTAGCATTGGCAAGCCTCTCTTTGCTCAAGTGCACAAGGACCTGATCTCCCTCCTCAAATTCAACGGCTCGCTTGTGCTCATCTGCCTTCTCCTTCACCTTGGCATTGTTCTTCTCCATCCTCGCCTTAACATCGACATGTATCTCCTCAATCTCTCGAGCCAGCCATTCAGCCGATAAATTGAGCCTTCCTCCTGCTTGAATTCCAGCCAGGTCTAACGAGTGATTGGGGACTCGTGTATACACAATCTCTAAAGGAGATCTTCCGGTGACCGAGTGAACAGCTCCATTGTAAGTGAACTCAGCTTGGGCAATCGCAAAGTCCCAAGTTTTGGGCTTCTCTTTGCAAATACTCCTCAACAAATTGTCCAAGGTTCGATTGACAACCTCGGTCTACCCATCCGTCTGGGGGTGAGCGGTGGTGCTAAACTTGAGCTCAATCCCCATCAATTGACATAACGTCCTCCAGAAATGGCTAAGGAACTTAGTGTCCCTATCTGATACGATGCTCTTAGGAACTCCGTGCAATATCACTACCTCCTTAAAGAACAACTTGGCGATGGCTGAGGCGTCATTTGTCTTTCTACATGCAAGGAAATGAGCCATCTTGGAAAATCTATCAACCACCACGAAGATTGAGTCCAGGCCCCTTTGAGTTTGAGGCAACCCCAAGACAAAGTCCATCGATAGATCCTCCCAAATGTTATTTGGGACAGGCAGAGGCATGTGTAGGCCGTTATTTTGAGAACCACCCTTGGTTGTTTGGCACACAAAACATCGCTCCATTATGGTTGAGACGTCCCTCCTCATCTTTGACCAGTAATACTAACTGCTAACCGCCTCAAATGTCTTGTTCCTCCCAAAATGTCCAGCCAAGTTTCCCCCATGTAAGTCTCGAATGACCTTCTCCCGGATGGAAGTGGCGGGCAGACATAGTTGATTTCCTTTCATGAGATATCCATCAAAGAGATGGTAGTCCCCGTGGTTCAGGAGGTTTTAGCAAGTCGCCCAAATCTCCCTAAAATCCTCGTCCCCCCTGTAACTCTCCTTCATATGCTCAAATGTGTCAATCTCAAGGGAGATTGTTTTCAAAATGTTGACCCGCCGGCTCAAAGCATCAGCAACCTTGTTTTGAGTTCCGGACTTGTTGACAAGCTTGAAAGGAAACTTGTCGACGAAAGCAGACTATCTGGCATGCATGGCACTTCTCAATTGCTTCTGGCTTCCCAAATACTTCAATGCTTGGTGGTTAGTGTATAATACAAACTCTTGCCAAATCAAGTAGTGCTCCCACGTCTTAAGAGCTCTCACTACAGCATAGAACTCTTTGTCGTAGGTGGACCATTTCAGGCGGGCATCACTGAGCTTCTCACTAAAGAAAGCAATTAGCCTCCTCTCTTGCATCAGGACGGCTCCTACTCCCAATCCACTAGCGTCGCATTCTACCTCAAACAGCTTCTCGAAATCGGGATAGGCTAACACTAGGGCGGTGTTAAGCTTCTCCTTGATCAAGGCAAAGCTAGACTCTTGCTCAGGACCTCATTGAAATCCTCTCCCCTTCTTCAAGCATTTGGTCAAGGGAGCCATGATCGTGCTAAAGTTCTAAATGAACCGCCTATAGCAAGTGGCAAGTCCATGGAAACTCCTTATCTCCCCAACATTACTAGGAGTCGGCCATTCCCTTATGGCTTTGACCTTCGAGTCATCCACGTGGATGCCCTCACTGCTCACAACATATCCCAAGAACACCAGACTGCTCAGCTTGAATTCACACTTCTTGGGATGAGCATACAACTGGTGCCGCCTCAAAAGTTCAAAGACAACTTTGAGGTGGTCCTAATGTTCCTCCTCAGTCTTGTTGTGAATGAGGATATCATCGAAGTACACAACTACAAACTTCCCAATGACAGGCTTCAAGACTT
>CAOJBJ010972449.1:0-18046 GCA_948291685.1 Euphorbia celastroides | reverse complement strand
TTATCATAAGATCAACACATAAAGGCTGGAAAAGTTAACCTTATTTCACTTATCAATTCCTAATATGAAAATTCATCATAATTTTGCAATATATGCCGTATTGTTGAAGTTCACTTTTTTGAAAAAGTGTCCCTCGGGCGCGCCTCGACCCCTTGTCGACTCGGTGCACCTCGTCGCCTTAATAACTATGTACTTCATTACTGATAATAAGCATGATATAGATTCTTAAGAACATGTGAGGAATGAGGATGGTTCAGAACTTTATTGATCGAGTCAAAACATGTTTTTCGTTTCTGTCTGCTGCTACTTCCTAAATGTTCTGACTGCAAAAATTGGAAAGGCTAATCTTTCTCCCCATGATTTGCTTAGCTTCCGAGCAAAAGGAAAAGAGAAGTGCTTAATTTGTTGTTCTGTTAATTTACTACAGATGTTTCCTATAGCAGTTACATGTGGAAATACCTTTGTCTTAAAGCCATCAGAGAAAGATCCCGGTAAGTAATTGGTTGTTAGATATTTGGAATTGTCATCTCTCTCATGGAACCATAGAATATTAGGTGATGAGCAGAAAACTAGTAGATTTACAAACAAAATTGTTCCCTGGGTTGGTGCACAAAAACTATAGCTTTCTTTAAATTTTAGGCACATGGGTTTGAGAATGGGGTGTTTTTATTGAAAGACTACAACATACTCTACTATTATTTGCTTGGTTTGAGGCCAGATTTTCTTGTTCCAGTTATTTGTGTATTACTCCTCATTTGAGATATTCCTGCTGCCATTCTCAGTAATTATAACTTGGTCATCATTATTATGTTTAGGGGGTTTCAAGCTAGTTATCTACGTAGAGAGTTACAAACTGGTGTGTCTAACTCCTGAAACCCCATTGAAATGAATTCAATGTATATACTTCAAGTAAAGCATACACTGCGCAGCGGGTTATGAAAATGTTTCTAGGATCAAGTGAGGACAGAGGGGAGTTTGAAGGTTTAATGTGCAGGATATCAGGTTCCAAAACCATTCTGTAAAGTGTTTTCGATGGATTTGAATAATAAACGAAAGTTATTTATGTGGCGATAAGCATATGGTGTTTCCAGATTGAAATAAGGTGGCAAGGGAAGTCAAAAGTTTACTGTAGGATGGATACCAGGTTGCAAAAGAAATGTTTAGAGTTCATTTCAATGGATTATATGCTCTGTCAAATTTTTATTTTACTAATTTGATAACTATGAAAAGTAAAACCAAATCTCATGCTGTTCAGTAGAGGGGATAATTATTTTCTGTGTTGGTAAATTTTTTTCAGGGGCTTCTATAATACTTTCAGAACTTGCCATGGAAGCTGGTCTGCCTAATGGTGTCCTAAATATTGTTCATGGAACCCACGTAAATCCTCACAAACAATTAAATTATCTTTGCTTATCAAAATTATTTCAAATTCAATAGTTCTGCTCTCGTCCTTAGAAATTTTCACCGAGATTAATTATTTTCTTTGAAGTCTCTAATATGATTTCAGCTCATTGATCATGGCATACAGTATCTTTGAAAATTTTTTTCTTCACACGTTTCAGTTTTGGTGCAGGATGTGGTTAATGCTATTTGTGACGATGATGATATCAGAGCTATATCTTTTGTTGGTTCCAATACTGTAAGTTGCTCGAATCTGCTCGGGAGTACTTGTAGTTGTAATTCTATATCCTTTCTGATTCTGTGTATATGTGATATAATTTTTATGAGTTTTGAAATCAATTACCTGTTCCGATTTGCTCCTCATTTTTTAAGAAAAAGACTGAAGAAAGAGGAAATTGTCCTTATAGGTCGATTTCCTGCTTCCAAATTCCAATTTGAAGAACGAGCATTTCTTTTGAGCTTCAGACTTTAAGAAGCATTTCTATAGTTTTCTCAAATCAATTACATCGATCAGTTTTAAAGACGCGAAAGACTATGCTTTTTGAAATAAAGTTATCAAAGTATTCTTAAAATGTTTCATTTACATGGCATGATTTCTATTGATGGTCTTAATATAGTTCATCACTGTATCATTTTTTGAAAAAAAATAACATGAAGATGATATTCATAACTAGTTGATTGCCATTGTTAATCAGTCTGCTTCTAATGTTGCTTGTTTTGCTTATCATTTCAATTGCCCATACAACGCTACTGGTATCCTTATGAAGTACTCATTTTATGTGTTTGATTATATCTGAAAGGCTGGCATGCATATATATGGAAGAGCATCAGCCAAAGGAAAACGTGTTCAGGTCTGTACTATATGTTGTTTGCACAAATTTATCTGGCTTTAGTTGCTCTACCATGTTTGAAGTTGAAACTGACTGTGCTTTGTGACTGTTTTCTAGTCCAACATGGGCGCCAAAAATCATGCAATTGTCTTGCCTGATGCAAACATGGATGCAACTTTAAATGCACTGGTTGCTGCTGGTTTTGGTGCTGCTGGACAACGTTGCATGGCACTGAGCACAGTAGTTTTTGTTGGAAACTTGCAATCATGGTAAAATGTTTAAGCCACACTGTGGTACCTAATCTTCACTTTTTACATTGTTTTGCATCTTGCTTCTAATCGAGAAAAGAACAAAAATACAAGAATGAAGAAAGGAAAAAGAGAATTGATTGATAACAAACAAGAATTAATGGCTTAAAGCCCCACAGGAGAAATCTCCTATTTATAACCCACAAAAGTTATAATTAAATAATTAAAATTCATTAACTGCCTCTTAACTTCCCAAACACTAAATAACCGCCTCTTAACTCCCCAAACATTGATCCTAATCCTTTTTTTAGCATGTTCTCTATCAGCTTCACATTCTGAAGTTAGAAGATCATTTTCTTATTTCAAAACTTTGATGCTTGATGTAATCAGTATCATGCATACACGCTATACCCTGCTACATTGTTTTCTTGTACGAAACAATTTGTCAATGTGTTGTATGTTGCATAATGTTATGAAATACAATTTTGTGAACACCGCATGTAATTTTATTTTCATGGTTTATCGACAAACTTTTTACCTTTGTACAACCCTTCCTACAACCATCATAATTGATTTCTCATCTCATGTTGGTTTTTGCCACCTCCCGTTAATCCATCTATCATCTTCCCCGTCATTTGTAATAGTTTGTTCTTAATTATTTCTGCTAATAAACTACATGTAATGGAAATATATTACATTTTGTGTTATGTTTTTTGTTGCATAAATAGCTTAAAGTATGGTCATATTTTGCAGGGAGAATAAATTAGTGGAACTTGCAAAAGGTTTGAAAGTAAATGCTGGAACAGAGCCAGATGCCGACCTTGGTCCAGTCATTAGCAAACAAGTATGTTATCTTTTCAGTGGTGAAATCTTCCATATACATTTTTTTGTGCAAGCTTTCATGTAATTTGCACTCCCTTTTACCACTTTGGACCTTAAGTAGTAAAAAATTGAAGCCTCTCACCTCTCTTCTTTTTGTGTACTTTAATCAATAGGAACTCGATGAAGCTTCTTTTGGCATCTGGAAAACTTATCATGATTAATTAATTTCGCATTTGCAGGCCAAAGAACGGATACATAAATTAGTTCAGAATGGTGTCGAAAGTGGTGCAAGGCTACTTCTTGATGGAAGAGACATAGTGGTATCTTATCTTACTTCGTAACTGTTTATTTGATATCCTTGATTTTTTTTATCAGTTAGGGTAAGGACAATCGTAACTACAGGTTATTTCTAGTAAGGGTTTGGTGTATTATTAGACACTAATTGTGGTTTCGTTTTGACATTAAACAATAATACACTGTGGGATCTGGAAAACAATCAGCAAAAATTTTATGTTGAATATGCTAACCATGTAGTTATTTTTGATCCTTTTCTTAGCTTTAGTGAGGAGAAATGGAAATAATTTCCTGTGATTACTCTCTCAACTAGGTACCAAAATACGAACAAGGCAATTTTGTTGGTCCTACCATCTTGTCTGGTGTAACTGCTGACATGGCGTGCTACAAGGTACTTATAATATTTTTGTCCAACTGTATTTTGGCAATACCTGTAACTTTACATGATTCTTTTGGGAATATTGACTCCTCTAACCATGGCCTTTGCAGGAGGAAATCTTTGGGCCAGTACTCTTATGTATGCAGGTTGGTGACTCTGTTTAACTTTCTATTTTCACTAGGTTCTGATCCAATGTGTTATTGTGACAATCTACACAATCTCTTATTGTCTTCCTTTTTGATCTTTAGGCTGACAGCTTTGAAGAAGCCATCCAAATCGTCAACAATAACAAGTATATGCACCCCATTTTGACTTCTGTTGGTTTAAATTATTCTTTCTTCATGTTCAATCATTTTAAAACGCGGGCAATTTTTTCTTTTGTTGCAGGTATGGTAATGGAGCTTCCATATTCACTTCATCTGGTGCAGCTGCAAGAAAATTCCAGACTGAAATAGAAGCTGGGCAGGTAATTACAAATCAATACAGTAGCTATAGGAGTCTGTAATCTCTTTACAACTTGCATCTTTTAAGTTCATTTCTGCTCAGAATATGTCCTTGTAAAACTTGTAATTATAACACAATACTATGGATGCAGGTCGGGATCAATGTTCCTATACCAGTTCCATTGCCCTTCTTCTCATTTACTGGCTCCAAGGCATCGTTTGCTGGCGATCTTAATTTCTACGGTATATTGACCTTAAATTTGTGTTCACTTATTGCTAACATCTCGCTACTTTCATAAATTCGGGTATAGAGAACTCGGGAAATGGTTAAACCAGATATATTTTATGAATGCAGGCAAAGCTGGAGTCAACTTTTACACACAGATCAAGACAATAACTCAGCAATGGAAGGATTTACCTGGTGGAGTTTCACTAGCAATGCCAACCTCTCAGAAGATATAGTGGTGTGTTATAACTCGTTTTTATCATCTGTAGTTTGCATTGAGCCTTCAATAAATATGTCTTTTGCTTCTTCATATTATAACTTTTCGTCCATGCTCTACTAATTTTCTGTTTTCCCTCATTCATATGCATTCATGAAAGCATCCTATGAATTAAGTTTATTCCTTGATTTAGAATTTTACGGGTTTAGTTTAATTCAATTTTGAGGAAATAGGCTGAACCAATCATTGGTTTTTCCTGAGTCGCATGCAATGCCTCACCTTTTGCTGTACAAAAAAACATCTCTTTAGGTGATAAAAATAGGTCACTGTTATTATAAATGTTAGCAATCCTGGGTTTTGGAGAAGGAATAGAATCAATATATAAGTAGATTTTTTAAGAAAATGTCAAATGCAAACCTTCGGCATGAAAAGGTTCGCTTCGCTTAATTAATTAGTAATTAGATTATGCTACTAATAAGGTATAATAACAAAGATTGAGCGTAGTCATTAAGGAGCATCAAAATGATGATTCTAAACTCTTTGGATCAACCAGGGTCGCACTCTTATCTAGTGAAGTGAAACTCTTAAAGTCGAAGGTTTACGTTGAGCATTTAATATTTCCAATACAATCTGGTTGTCTTTACTGTTTTTTAATTTCCTCCTATTCTTTTGCCTAAACCAATTAGGATATCAAGTTATGATCATAATCTAGTGAAAGAATGCTACTTTATATATCATGGCAAAGAGTGAGCTATTCCCTCGTCATTGTTGGGTTTGAAGCTACGTCTGTATAATTAAATCAAAGAAAATAATGAACATAGAAAACAAGACTCTTATCTTCATGTCAGACCTCTTTTCTTTTTGAAAGAAACGGATGTAGAAAGTACAGCATTCGACCCAAAAGAGCTCTTTCTAAAAGACTTCTATAAGCTCTCTATAGCAATTGTTTCATCGAAATTTTGAAAACCCGATGCGTATTGCAATTGGAAAAGAAGGCCAAACATGATAAAGAAGAGCTCTGACAAGGAGACTGCCTGAAAATCTACCCGATTGTCTCATTTTTATCAGGTAAAAACGAAGCACAAAATCGGCAGCAGGCAAGTCATCCTTGGCTACCAAAAAAGACTCTTATTTTCATGCTTGGATTCTCTTCCTATTGTTCATTCAATTCATTGACTGCTGAATCTGTGCTATTCAAAGACTTGTATTTATAGCATTGTGAAAAGAATATAATATGTTTTTGACGATTTGGCCACTGATAAATGTGTATGGCTTTCCATATCTTCTTCCTATTTGACCTCTATCATTATTCATTTTCTGCCCATAATGGAATATATTCTCTTTCCCACCTTATAATTGCTGCTTTTTTCAAAATAAAGGAGGAAAATAAAGCTTTTATATCGAAATAATAGCTCTTCTATTATTTGTATCAAATAAGTTGGAAGAATTATCTAGTAAATAGCAACTTTTTCCACCATAAAGCTGTTGATGGTAGGTTGTGGTAGATCAAAATACTACTTGCAATTGATTTTGATTAATGTTTTCGATATTATTGTCTTGCTTTATAAATTTACGTGGTACTGAATAGAGTAGAATTGAATTGCAATTTGAAAGAACATAACCTTTCATTTGACTTTGACACGTTGAGTATTATGTTATGTGGTGCTATATCTTTAATTTATAGTTCATATAGGAAAGGGCAATATAATATGAAAAAATTATATTATTAGTTTGAAATCTTAATTCATGAAAGAATTCAAATTCAGTTTAGTCTATTTTATAGAAGATTCACAGATTTTTTGAACACCTGAATTGAATTCGATTGAATTGGTTCCATAAACACACATTTTAAGAGGGAAAGTGGTATTCGAAATGGTATAGGTGATGGAGGGCAGGCAAATGCATAGCATGAATTTCTGGATTTGCATTTAAGAAAAGAAAGCAAATTTAAAAACAACGTCGAAAATAGAAAGGGAAGAAGAACAGCAAACGACAAAAGGTATGGTATGGATTGACAATAAAAAAAGTAAGTTTTAGTAAAGTTGTCAACTTTCAAGATGAATAAGGTAATGTGGTTGAAGTCTTATCCTAGTGGTTAAGATGGAACTTGTGGAATTTAGAGGTTCCAGGTTCAAACCACACTCAGGGTGAGGTGGAGATTTTCTTTTCTATTTAATGTAAACCCATATAAGATAATTTTTTTTTTTAAAAAAAAAAAAGATGAATAAGGTCATCTCTCCATTTCCCAATTGCTATCCTCTGCACTGTCATTGTCAATGCCAAACAAAACTTAAAATTATGTGATAGTTGGCTCCTGCAATATGTTACTTTTTAATTTCATAAATAAAGATAATGTTTAATATCCTTAATATAATTTAAAATACATACATTATCGCTCAAAAAGAGAGAACAATTAAAAGGTTAAAGTTGTTAGAAGTCCTGCGTATGTTGAAAGTTGAGCTTGTTATCGAGCGATTTACACAAGTATAGTCCTACCTAAATAACATATAACCAATTGACAAGTGTTGAAATTGAATCAGTGAGGTGTTCAGCAGTACTAATTTTACGGATAAACCCTTTTCTCAATCAATGACTCACAATATTTTAGAATCCACAGACTTTTAATTCTCAATTAATTTAATATCAATTTAAAAATTGTGAGTCATTGGTTAAAAAACATGTTACTCCCTATAAAAATCAGTTCAACATTTGTGTTATGTTTCTTCAAATTCAAACAGGTTTGAGTTTTTGGTCACTTCTCGGACATTCCTTAAAATTTCTCATGTGAGACTCAAAGATATTAATAAGTCTAGCCTTTACTATAAGCTCATATTTTTTGGAACTTTAAACATAAAATAGTCAGTTGTTGACCTGTAATAAGCTTTATACTATGTAAATAATGATTCGACTCTCTGCATATCATACTTAACATGGAGATGATTTTCTCGAATATTTTACAAAGGTACAAAGCTCAAGTTGTAAATGATATATATGGATCATCTAGTAATTGCTTATACTAAAAAGCAAAAAATGTAATGTATCACGTAGCATCCTTTTGCAAGTTATCAATTTCAATACAAGCATTATTGTTACTTTACTTTCTGATAACTAATATATTATGATATTATCCCATATAATATCACTTTCTATTGATTATTACTTGCAAAAACACATAATAATTCACTCTAAAAAACCTTACAATAGCATTTCCCCTAACACCTAACGGATAAAATTATTCAATGCAATAAGTTTTAAAGCACCTATATATAAATGTATTTTTTTTGTCTTAATTTTGCTCTTATGTTTCTTAATAGGTGTCTAATTAGCTTTGTATCGGCCTTACCTGAATTTTCCTCATTAGGTGCTCGCTGGAATAATTCTATTTCCCTTTGCACATTGGTTCATAGTAATATTAATCAATTTTTAATTATATATCAAACTAATGTAGAATTTTCGTTTATTTGTTTAAAACATATCAAAACCGTTCAAGTCACTACCTCGAAAATAAAATTTTGATAGCGTCATTTATACAAATATTGAGAATTGTGTCACGACTACATTAAACATTTCTAATTCAGCATTTAGTCAATATTTAAATAAAATATATAAAAAAATAGACAACGGTATTTGTTTTAGGACCAGTTTGCATTGTTTATCCAAATTGTTTTTCCAGAAACTCAATTTTTAAGCTTTTAGAGAAAGCAGTAGCTTTTGGATTTAGAAAAGTTGATCAAACAATTTTTAGTTGAGTAGTATGAAAAATTAAAATATACCATTTTAAGTCAAAAGTTAATATTTTATGAAAAATTTGTCAAAGCAACTTATTGAAATAGCGGTTCTCAATACAATCCCAGATAAACTGATCATACTATATTTTTTTCATGTAAAATTGACTGGAGAATTTTTTATTTATTTATTTGAAGTTGAATTGTGTGCATGATAGCCCGTTGACTTTCATGAATAAAGTATAAGAGCATAAAATCTGACCGAAAAAGGAAAAATAAAAAGCATATAAAGACTATAAACTAGAACGAAGGGTTGGCTGAAATTTGGAATAAAATCTTCTCGGCATGTTATTCAATTTTTTCTTTCACGTCTTTCATTTAGTTTTTTACAAATAATATATTTGTTTTTATGTCACTGTTTTATCTAAAAACTTAAACAAATAAAAAAGCTTAAGTTTTAATATTTATATTATTCTTTGTCATTCTCCGTTTGTGAATTCCTCTTTGAGCTTGAAGTGTATACAACACGGGTCCATTTTATTATTCGTTGAAACCCAACTTAAAAAATACAGCTGTCAAGATTTGATCCACCGATCTTTATCATATGTCAACAAGGCTCTGATATTATATCATGAACCATGTTATCCACATCTTAATCCATTGGATAAATTGATTCATGGTACCGTTTTACAAAAAAATTAAGTTAATAAAAAGGCTTAATTTTAATATTTATATAAATATTAATTCTGACATTTGTAAGACTAAAAATGTGAAAGGAAGTAGTAAGTAAAAAGCGGGCGATACAAAACACCGATTTGGGAGTTAGACTTCCTGAAATAGGAATTTCTATACAATGTTCACGAAAAGAAGAGGGTCATTTATGAAAAGAAGAGGCTACGTAAAAAAAATGTATGATTTCTATGTAACTACGGTAGCCTAAATTTAATTGAAAAACCACCATTGTTTCCAGTTATTCTTATATAGACCAAGTTCTGATATTTTTGGAACCTAGGTAAAAGTGAATAGAAATTATGAAGTGGGCGCTCATCTTACGGAAATAAAAAAATTTTAAAATTTTGTTATCGTAACTTTTAATATTCTAACTAAATTGATTACCAATTCTTTTTATTAATATTTTTCATTTAATTTATCAAAGTTTTACTCCGATTATATCTAAATATGATATAGCTAGTCGCACACCTAGTTATGATAGGTGAATTTTCAATGTAAATCTTTTACATTCACAAAACTTAAACCCAAAACATTATTCAAGATACCAAATTATTTACCATTAAAACTAACTATCATTAATAAATTGATTAACAACTCTACCAAACTATATTTATGTTTTGCTTAGTTTCATCTTTGTAAACAAAAAACCAAAATACTAAATTAAAACCTGTTTCATCAAGCCTCTTCCAACCATGGCCCCAGCACCACAATATCAAGGAGTGGACAGTTCACTGCACGATCTTGTGCGTGTGAAGTGCACGTCGTGCACACTTGCGAAATCATAACCAGGCTACTGCACGATCTCGTGCATGTGTAGTGCACGTCGTTCACACTTGTGAAACTACGACCAGTCCACTGCACGACGTCATGAGTGATGGCGCACGCCATGCGCGGGATAGAAAAACGCCAGTTATACACGAAATTGAGTTGGAATTTACCAACTCAAACTCCACTAGTTGGAAGTTTGTGCAGTTACAAGTGGAACAACCCACTTCTACTGCAGTTACACCAAAAACTGTTTTGTCTCTGCCTTCATCTATATAATTGATACAACCAGATTCTTCATAGTATTCTAAAGAAAATTTGTGGAGTGAGCAAATATTTCTTTAGAAAAATAACATTGTTACATGCCTTGAAAATAACATTGTTACACGCCTTGAAGAATTCCTCAAATCTCTTTTCTTCCCCTTTGATAATTTCAACAACCCCAAGGCCGGTCGTGTTCTTATAAGATGTTCTCTATTTCAAGACTCAAATCCATCATAGCATGCTTGGAAAGTGATGGAGTGCAAATAGTATAAGAAGGCAAATTAAACTCAATTGGACCTACCAATTAGTTTATGATTTTGGATCAAAGTATTTCATAACAATTGTGACATGATTGTACCAAGATTAAAATTTTTCTAGTGAATTTCATAGCGGTGATCTCTTTATTATTAACAAAAAGTTATATCATAATATTGGATAAAAACCGTTGAAAACTCTCAAACTCGATATCGTCTTCTTAACTAGTTTAATCAATGGTCAAAGCCATAATAGAGATATTTTGTTCAAAACACAGCAGTAACTGGTGTATTTATAACGGAAAATTATATGGAGAGTCAAGCTTTTTGCACCCTGCTCCCATCTAACCATTGATCATTTTATAAATCAGTATTCGATTAGGTTTTAAAATCCATTCAACATTTGGACGTGAGTGAAGTGAAAAAAATCCGGCTCTCTATAAAAACTATATTAATGTAATCTAAGGTTTTTGTCCGGAGAAGATTGAAAATACATTTATCTCGTCATTGTATGTTGGAAAAAGAACCATTTACTTTGGGGAATGGTTTGATACATCTTATACATCATAGTCTAATATTCACAATTTTTTTGAAATAATGAAATAATGAGTATTGAATTATTAATTTCACATATTACATATCCATACAATTTTAAACCGCATCTCAATCATCAAATAATTATTAACTAACTATATATGAAATCTTATTAAGAAATTGTGATGATGCACATAAATCCCCAAGAGGATCAACATTTCCATATTAAATATGTGTTGCTCATTTAGTGGCATGTAGCAAGAGTTCTAAAGCGAAAACATATATATGAAGTCCGACCGATCTACAACGAATTAGTCTTTTAATGGTGATGGAATATTAACCTGTACAATAACATCACAATTACAAACATGATATTAGGTCATTCTCGACATGTTGATATGCTCTCTACTGATTAGCCTGTCAATTTATAACATATTCCAATTTATTAAGAGAAAGAAGAAGAGATAAAGGTTAGCAAGAGAGAGAAGAGTTTGTCAGCATAGCCAAGGAGATTGCCCGGATATTGCTCTGTAGACCCGAAAAGCTAGATCTCAACGAATCTTAATCGGGCAAGTCATCCTTGGCTACCAAACAACACTCTTTTCCTCATGCTACACTTCTCTCCTAAATTCACCACTTATCTATTTCATTCAAATGTGAGATATTGCTCATTGTTATGCATTAAAATCTCTATTTATAGACAATGAAAGTATAATTGTTCAATTTGACATTGAATGAATGCTTCGTTGACTTGTGTCCCACTTGATTAATAGGAAGTGGAATATATTCTTCTCAAATGTTTATCATGACATTTTGTTAATGGAGTGGTCTTCATTCACAATTTTTGGATTTACATGAATCTATTTATTAATTAATCAATTTCCTGAAATGGAAAAATTTGTACACTTGTCATTAATATATTGATGAATTGATTAATTCCCAAAGTAGAAAATTTGTACACTTGTCATATTTGTCAACCTTAGTTGTATCCCTTTGAGAATTTGTTGTCAGTGAATCATTGCTCTCTTTTCGGAAAGTTTCTAGAAACGGTCCAGAAAATTAAAAGAACAAACAATTTCAAAACATTGATTCTATTGTAGTGGAGGATAACTATTCTATTGGAGTCATGAGCAAAGTGTAGTCATGTTGGAGATAAAAACTATTTGCCAATTTGAGTAAGCTAGTTACGAGTGTGTTAAGAATTTGCTAGTAGCTAATTAAGGAGTTCGTTTAACACTTTTTAGCCTTTGTAATGTTTATTTTAAGTTTGAGTTGAACTGAACAAGCTCGTCGGATCCTTTTATGATCAAGTTTTGATACTCTAGTCAGATATGGTATCAAAACATCAGGGTGATTTTGAAATGTGATAATGAAATTGTTATTATCTTGAGAGAGATTTTGTCCAGTCTTATTTAAGCAAAAAATTAATGGATTTTATAACCAGTTAAAAAAATTGGTTGGTTAAGATAATTAGCTCCATATGGTTCAATTTTATTGTAGCGGCTAAAACCGTGAGATTTTTTTTAAGCAAATGAATTGTTTGGTAGGAGTTATTTTAATTTGATTATGATTTTGATTGAAGTTGAATTTATTTTAGCCAATGGAGATGAAATTGAGTTAAATCTTGAAATTTAACTTTGGTTGGCATGTAATACTGCCAATGTATTACATATCCATTTGCAGTTTACTAAAACAACTGTGCTTTCTTTCATATTCATATATACTTTTTTACCGACAACTCGTCTTCCAATCTTTTATAGAATTTGTCAACTTCCACATTCCAACACCATATATTCCCAAATCATTTTATTTTTCTTATATTGTTTACTAATTCTGCATGTTTATCTACTTGAATATAACAAATTTTTTTACTTTTAAAAAGTGTAAAAAATAATTTAAACATTTCGATTTAACATAATCTATCATCTCAAGCTTTTATGTTAGAATTGTTATGTGACAAAATTTTTCAGAAAAAACTCAATGATTTGATCTTTCATAAATTTTTAATATCTAAATGCACCACTGTGGAATACGTTTATTCATAGTTTAGATATAATTAGAGCATCTTTAGTAGATAGTGGAGACTATGCTTATGTGTCACATGAAATAGACTAGAATATGACATTTCTATAGTCTTAGAAATAGACAATGTGATTTTAAAAGTATGATACACTAGCTAGTCCATTGATGTAGAAATTTATTATTAAATAATAATAACAATAAAATTTCTACCAATAGAAAGAGTTCCTTACAAAAGTGTAATTAAATAATAATTAATTTGATAACATGACTTTCTACTTAGTTGTCTAGATGTAGAAGATCAAATAGACTATAGTCTACATTAATTGTGTCAAATCACCATAGAAAGAGAAAATAGACAATCTAGTATAACACTATTTTTTACTTCATAGTTCATTCTTACTTATATGTCAAGACTATGAAAAGACTAGACAATCTACTAAAGATACTCATAAGTTTTCTCTCTTATCAATAATTATATTCAGAGAGGTTCGAACTATAATGCAATAAATGACTAGAGTTAAGTATTTATTTATGATTGTTCTGATTTTAAGGTTAATTATCACCTTTTAATTAAAGAAAATATTCATACTTGTCAAAAGATTTTAAACTTTTGTTAATACTTATTACATTTTTATCAATCAATCTACAAATTTTTAATTAAAAATAGACAACATCTTTCCATGAAATAATGTAATATTACACCAGTCATTGAAAGGGAAAAATAAGTGCACATTTCTATGATAAAGTAGTTAAAGTAAAAAAGTTAAATGCGGCATCTGACAAAATATGCCAAATTAAGGGACATTTATGCATATTTAGCCTACAGATAAGTGTAACTATATCTGACATTATAAATGCAAAATTTGAAATGCAAAAAGTGATGTGATGTTAACAACAATGAATAGGGAATTTCACAAATATAGATCATAGAAAGAAAAGAGAAATATTGTGAGGAATGTCAACTTTGGAAGCTTTTATTTGACTAATTGAATATTTTGACTAAATTAGGTTGAGAATGATACGAAGGCACTTTCAACCCCATTAAATATGTTTACAGGAATGAGTTGGACAATTTTTTTTCTTGAAAATATTTATTCAATTGAGCTTACAATAATATTATGAAAAAATTTTATTTCTTTTCATTCAAACACAGACTCGAACCTGTGACATATAGGATCACAAATTCAGTATTAATCACCAGACTATTAAGATTTTTGTCATGAATTCAACAAGTTATTTTTAAACCATGAAAATACATGTAAATAATGTAAAAACAAATATTATGCTCTTTAAGTTTTGCGTCCTGGTTAATGTTAACTCACCTTTATTTTAAAAACATTTTAATTACAATGGTTTTATTCGTAGAGTTTCTTATATGTTGTTCTTCAAAAACCTAAATACATCATTATCCTCATGACTTCTACACAAATAGTTTATTGCTCCTCTCAATTTGTCACTTCCTTAACTTACAGAACTGCACAAATTTGTCACATTTAACTTTGAAAATTGCACAAGTTTACCCTCTAAATGTTGCATGTCAAATTCTAGTCAGTAATAGAAAATGGCATTTTTTAAACGTCAATCCAACCAAAAGTTGGCATGCGAAATTCATAGAGAAAACTAATTCATTTTTCTAAAATTGAAGTGGACAAACTGGTGCTATTTTATAAATTAAATATACAATTATTGAAAAATATAGTATAGAACTATATATAAGAATAATTTTGTAGCTCAATTTATACAAATTAGTAACAAAGTAACCTTATATTTATGAAGCGTGGTATATGTAAGGATGAATGATATCGTTACAGGTAATGTAATTTAATTTACTGTAGTTGAATACTTTAGGGTTTTATAAGTAAACATGAATTTCAGAGAAAATAAGTGATGTAATAGTAGGTGACACTCTATCCATCTTTCTCTGAAGGATCATGGGTATGTCTCGGGAGATTGATTTTTTTTGTATTTCTTCTCCATAGTTCAAGAGTGTAAAACTTTATGTCGCTCTTTTTTAATAATAATAATAATAATAATAATAATAATAAATTATTTCTTAAACTCTATTCGTTTGCAGTGGAAAGAAACTCAATTTTTATTTTTCAATACAAAAAAAGTGAAAAACAAAATCTCATTTAACAAGTATCTTCATAAATGAACAAGTGTAATAGGCCTTGACAGTGTAAGACGGACTGTTAATTACAAGTACAAACTTAGTATCACCATACACATTATTAGTCCCGGCAAAATATTTCTTCAACTAACCGGAACAAACCAATAAGTTTTCCCGATGAAAAACTATGGGACATTTCATCTGTTGAAACCAATACTTTTGATGTTGTTTGCAGTAGAATAATCGACGGGAAAACACGAGCTCCTTTTGACTACTGAACGATTCCCTACATGAATAAAAGCATATCGTCTAGTCCACGACTCCAATGTCAGATCTGTATGGTTAATGAATAAAACAAATCATATTAGTGAGTTATAATAATCAGTAAATCTTTATATAAAGTTTAGAATTTTCAGCAGCGGCAAACATCTATCAATAACAATAACAATAAAATGCAGAGAAGTAGGGTGTAGCATGAAAAAGAAGTGGCTGTGAGATTAGCCAAGGTGACTGCCTGAAAAACCTGATTAAAGGGTGATTAAGTAAAGTAATTAAGCCCATTTAAGAGCAGGAGCAGGCAAGTCATCCTTGGCTATCAAACAACTCACTTAACTTCATGGTAAACCACTCCTCTAATTCACTTATTCATGCTTAATTGCACCATTTGAGGTCTCTATTTATAGCCCATTTAACAACTATTTTAATCGAATATTATATTCAAATAATCTGTCCACCATATCTAGCAGCTGGCATTTGCTATTCGTCTACTAAAAATTGTCCCCTAATGGAATATATTCACTGCTAACAATTAAAGACGGTGTCAGCCCCTTAACTGGATGAAAATAAAATTTTCACTATTTAAGTACTTATGGATTTTTCTTTTTTGACGCAATTATAGGGATATGTACTTTTAAAAAAAAAGTATCTAGAAGTATTTTTATTGAAATATATTGTCTTAGTTAAAGTGAAGGCTCATTACGGTTCCAATAAATATATTTGGTGGAGTTTGTTCTGTTGGAAATTGGGGATATTCTGGACAATCGTGAAGTTTTGTCGAACGCTTTCAAATTGAAACAGTTTATAGTTGGTTCATCAAACTTTTCAACCAGATTAAATCAAATTGTTTTTAGAATTTTAGATTTTTGAGAGTTGCAACAAGAAACGAGAATAAACAAATGACTATTTGTAGTCAAAATCTAAAAATTCTGACTTTTCGTGTTTCAAGTATATTCAATTGACACGATTTTTCAGCAGAGAGTCATATTCATAAAACATGCGTGTTCGGACATAACTAGAAAATTTAAGAAACTTCCAAAAGACGCGGGTCAGCTCAACCCTAGCTGAGGCCGCTGCCTACGGATTCCGCCAAGGGCTACCGCCCCTGGACCCTCGCTACAAGGAGCACTGCTCCCAGACCTTGTGTTAGTTTTCAAGCAAGTGTGCACTCCGTACTTTCCACCCTTCCCCTGATTTGTTCAATAAAATATCATAGTTACATTAATCATTTAATCAATTTAATTACACTAAAATATTAGTACGAACTTTGTTCTCCATATACTCTGTCTGCATACCAACTAAGGTACACACCCTATAAAACTATATATGGACAATTTTTCACTTTGCAGTAACTGGAATAGTGTCGGTGCACCGCTTGCTTTACTCTTTTTATTCTCCCGGCTAATACTAACACTTTTTGGTCGTTCTATATATTCTGTTAATTTAGCTCTTATATCTAGGGTTTCCTTACTTAGTATATTTGAGGAAAAAGAGTAAAGATCAATGCGTTGGAACTTGTGAAATGTTTAATACGCATTATTATAAGCAAAATACATGCTAAGATTCTTTAACTTCAATCCATAAGTGTCATACTTATCCTTTTAAATCATATTGTGTCTTAATTTTAATTTGATAGGTACCGAGGACATCACAATTTTATTTGCGAGAATAGTAGGAGGATGTTATTAGCTATTGATATTTGAAATACATTTTGATTGATAGAACTAGAGAATTATCTTAATAAAATCAGGAAAATATAACTTTTGCCACATCAAGAGGTGAAAAAAACTTGTCACAAAGAAACAAACATAGAAAATTAAAGGCAATAACAATTTTGCAAGTTGTGTTCTTTTAAAATTTTATCCCACATTATTGAAGATTCACGACCGTAGGAACTTCAACATCAATTAGTTTTGCAGATCTTGAACTATCTTGTTTAAAAGAGAATGATTTGGTACCTAGTATGAAATATCACTGTGTATCTTGTAATTGGATTTAAATGGACTCCAACCTAGCAGCATAATTATTGAAGTTCTGTTGTGTAACAGTGAATCTACAATTAAGAAAACGATTCAGTTGTTGAAACTCAATAATATTTCAGATTCTTTTAAACAACAAAATAAAGACACGAGATTAGAAAAAAATTAAAATGCAAAAATATGTGGGAAGGAGGAAGAATAATCAAATAGCTTCTTCCTCCTCAAAACAAAATTTCTTTAAAAACTTGGCTTGAGAGAAAAAAGTGAAATTATTGTCTTGTCTAACAATGCAGAATAATTTGTTCTTCAATTGCCCGTTTGTTCTGGAATCTCATGCCCATTTGTTCTTCAATTGCCCGTTTTCCAGAACCTTGATGACGCAAGTTTTGGGCTGGTTGGGGCCCAACTCGGACTCATATAATATTGAAGCTTGGCAATCCTGGATATACAGAGCTAGAACTTCCCTTACTGACATGGTGTTTATAGCTGCTATCCAGGCCGTGGCCTATGCGGTATGGATCAACA
>CAOJBJ010971448.1:0-11498 GCA_948291685.1 Euphorbia celastroides | reverse complement strand
AGGGACAAATAGGCAATCGAGGTGAGGTTGTTGGGACTCACAAGGCGTACCTGTCAGCCCAGACCAGTTATTCACGAGAAAAATTAAGTTTGATACTCCAAGAAAGAAGCATTCTAATGTGATGGAGGGACTTTTTTTTTTACGGTGAAACGGGTTTTTGGAGGACCCTAAATAATCAATGATATACATTGTTTTGGAATCTATAGCTTTTTTATTCTCAATTAATTTTATACCCTTCAGAAAATTATGAGTCATTGATCTTATTTGTCCCTAAAAAACCCGTATTTTCTATAATTTCCCGTGATGGAGAGCACAAACCTGATTGAGCTAGGTACTGTTGATTCGGGAATTTTTACAAATGGACTCGGCCCTTTGGATCCCCATCCAAGGGATGACAATAAATGAATCAGCATTTAATTTGAACTAAAATAATTTCATCTATTGTTGTGGGTTCACCGTAAAAATATGAGATTGTGGGTTCAAGTTCCACAATCAACAATTTAGGCAAAATGCCTCCTTATTATTAAAGAAAATTCTAATCAATTGAATTCATGGAAACATGCACGGTATAAAGAGCCATGTCTTTTGTAACAAAAAAAAAAGTTTCGTTATTGTCATGGTTTTCAGACCCAAACCGGTCATCGAACCGGTAGAGGGAGAGAGTCATGGATTTAAGGTTCAATCGGATTCAACCGGTAGTCGAACCAGATTTTCTAAAAATATGTTAAAAATACTAATATTATCTATTAATGTCTTATTAGACGTATAATATAAGTTACGATGCATCAATAAGTAACAGTACTTAATGTTAATAGTTCATAATAAGAATTTTTTATTTAAATAATTATAAATTATAACATTACAAAATATAAATTATGATGAAATAATGAAATATTTATAATTTGGTATTAAGTTGTATTTAACTAAAATTTAACCATGGTTAAAAAATTATAAATTATTGATTCGTTAAATATATTTTTATATAGTAATTTGTAATTTTGGTTTTAATATTAATAAATATTTTTTTTTTATAAAAGTTGGTTACAAAATAGTCGAATAAAAATACTAGATAAAATATGATAAAATCTAAAAAATATTTCATTTAAAACAAATCAACAAGTATTCTATAAAATATAAAATGTAAATCATTATCCATTGAAAAACTTAGCTCAATTTCTAAAGTATGTAATTAGCTAACAACATAAACTTCAAAATTTATTTTTAACTTTAAAAGTGTCAAGAACCGGTAGTGGTTCTTGACTTGTTTGAAAACTAGTTTGAACCGGACCAGACCTGCCACCGGTTCCAATTAAAGAGGGTCTGACCGGCCGGTCCAGTTCGGGTTTAAAAACCCTGGTTATTGTTAAAGTGGTTAAACACGATAACAAAGGTAATGTAGAAAAGTAGTGCCGGCGTGAAAAGGAAAATTTTTACAATATGAGGGGTGGATATAATCTAAATAATAAGCTAAAATCTAAGTGTATTCTTGTAAAAATGTTTAAAACTTGTATGCGAATGATATACATGATAGTGTGTAGCCAGGGGCGGATCCATGAGGGGCCCCGGAGGATCAATCGACTCTCCGAACTTCTGAGAAATATATGAATAGCTTTTAGTATGTAAGCTTTATTTTTGCCATGGAAGCTTGCTCCAAAGCTCAATAACCACGAAGAAGATGAAAGAAGAGTCACTAGGGTTTTCTTTTTGTGTAGGCTAAAATTAAAAGGCCCAACTCTCAAGTCTAGGCTTTATGAAGAAAAAGCCCACTTACCCGGTCATTCTATGTTTGTGAGATGCACGTTTAGTGGATAATTAGATAGGTAGCATTTTGTTTAACCATAAATTTCAGAAAAAAGGAAAATATTTAAGTCCCTTTAATTTCTAACAAAAAAGAAATAATAAATGTGATTTTATAGTTAAAAACACAAAATAGACAAATATATTATTTCAATATTTACAAGTATATATATGGGTATTAGATTGGGCTTCAATTAAAGTTCGACCCCCAGACTAATTTGGCCTGGCTCCGCCACTGTGTATCGATGAGTTTTTTTTTTTTTGAATAATTAGTAAATCCTTGAAGAGACTCAATTTCGAACCCAAGACCCCCATCAACATATTGGAATGTATACCACTTGACGAAAGGCTAATTGGTGTAGCTTGATGAGTTAACTTGCCTACTTTCTCTATATATATAGCAAGCTCTATGCCAAGATAAAGGAAAAAAACAATATCAAACATGAATTATATGGCTGATGCTAAGAACAATAGTTCAAATCTTCTAAAAGCTCAAGCTCACTTATGGAACCACATCTTAACCTTCATCAACTCCATCTATCTAAAATGTGCGGTAGAACTAGGCATTCCAGATATCATCCACAAACACGGCAAACCCATCACCATTACCAAGCTCATCTCTGCTTTATCTATCCACCCATCTAAAGTTCATTGTATCTCTCGCTTGATGCGCATTTTGATTCATTCTGGTTGCTTTGCTCGAGCAAAACTCAACTCGAGCCAAAACAAGAAAGAAGAAGAAGGGTATATTTTAACAAATTCAAGCGAGTTACTCCTAAAAGATAACCCTTTTAACCTAATACCTTACCTAAAATTTTCCCTAGATCTTATTTTAGCCGATCAATGGAACCATACTAGCCGTTGGTTCCACACTGAAGACCCCTCCCTCGCCTTTCGAGACAATTCATGGGATTTCTCTTTGGGATTATGCTCGCCAAAACCCTAAGCTCAACAAACTATTTAATGAAGCTATGAAAAGTGATGCTCGACTCATTTCGAGCGTACTAATGGATCGAGGAAAAGAGGTGTTCAATGGTTTGGATTCAATAGCTGATGTTGGAGGTGGAACTGGAACTGGAACTGTTGCTAAAGCTATGGCCGAACAATTTCCTCACATTCGATGCACCGTACTTGATCTTCCACATGTTGTGGCTGGCCTAAATGGCACTCAGAATCTAAAGTATGTCACCGGTGACATGTTTGAGAATATTCCCCCTGCAGATTCTATCTTTCTAAAGGTAAGTATATGTTCAACTAAAATGTTAAGGTTTAGGAGTTTCTGTGTTGTCTTGTCTTGATGTTTAGTATATTTTTTGCTCTTTCATTCACGTATATGAAATTTCTAATTTTTATTTTTGAAAAATCAGTCGATTTTGCATGATTGGAAGGATGAAGAGTGCTTGAAAATACGAGAAAAATGCAAAGAGGCAATTAAGGGAAGAAAAGAAGGGAAGCTAATTATTATTGATATAGTGAAGAGTGAAGCCATTGAAACTCAACTGTTCTTTGATATGGTGATGATGGTGCTTTTCGATGCTAAAGAAAGGACTGAAATAGAATGGGCTAGACTATTCTTTGATGCTGGTTTTAGTGGCTATAAAATAATCCCAATACTAGGGTTAAGATCTGTTATTGAAGTTTATCCTTAGAATTTCGTCATTGGGTTGATCTTAATGTTTGTCGTTGTAATTGAGGCGATTGTGTTGTACGTGGAGAAAGCGAAGATTTCAAGTTCTAATGGATTCAGTAGCGAGTTTTTCGATTTTCAGCCAAAAGACTTTGTTATAAGCCTTTAAGTTGAATGTTTTTTTTTCTAGTGACTAAATTACAATTTCTAAAATTTTATGTGTTTTTATTTAGATACGTTAACCAAAATTTACTTAAACTACACATAGATGTATGTGAGAATCAATTCGGAAGCTTTATGTCGTTTCAAATTTGGCAACTATTTTTAACCACCGTATACCAAGGAAATTCTAATGTTGTTTTTAGAAGAGTCACTTTGGGTACTCTCAAAATTAACGCATTCTAATTGTTTATTTTTTCATGCTTATTGTTTATTGATTATTTCTACATCAACAAAGGAAACTCAAGTCGCAACTAAAGCGGCATATATTAATCAGTGGCGAATCTAGAAATCTTTTATAATGGTGTCCAAATGTTCATGTATACATTTACCAAAAAATAGTAGAATAGTATTGTTGAAAGTTAAATTATGTAAAAACAAATGATAATACTAACTAAAAATTTTGGTTAGCCAATAAACTGTTATTAAGAGATATAAAAAAATTCGATGAACTATCTAATTTAAAATGTATTTGATATTTTAATGAAAGCAATTGTTGAAGATGAATCAGAATTTTTTAATGTATTAGAAAATTTTAACAATGTAATATTTTTCACAAAATGAAATGGTAGTTTCAATATTTATTTGGGGTCCAAATCATCATAATTTTGTTGGGTTCCTTACTAAAGCTATACATATAACTATACTATTTTTTGGAAAAATTGCGGGTTCCAATGACCCCACAGTGCTATACTTGGATTCGCCAATGAGATTAATTACTATGCCATGAACTGGATTGGTTTGGTATTATTTGGATCCGAAGCGTCAATAAAACTATGTAGAAATGTAGCCTGTTGAAGCAAGATAATAACAAAAATATGTTTGCAGAAAATTTATTAAAGGGATGAAAGGTGCGGAAGAGACTGAAATTTGGGGGGGAAACACAAGAGGTGATGAACATGTGAGACAACCACAAAAGGATACAATAGAATACGATTAAAATTTGGGGCATCTCTTGGGAATTGGAAATTGATTTTATCAACCAGAATTATTATTGTTTTTTATGAAATATCAACCAGATTTGTAATATCAATTCTATTTCTCTTTGTGTTGTGGATTTAATTGCTTGAAGTATATTTTTTGTTATATCTGATTTACGAGGACATTGTCATGGCTACGTTTAGATTCAACCTAGATATAAATGAGCCTGAGTTATTCAAGTTTCATCGATAAAAATTTAGTTTGATTTGGTTCATTTAATTAATGAACAATTGATGAATATAATTTTGAGAAAATAAATTGAGTATGAATAAGCCCAAGTTTGGATCGAAGTGCTCGTGAAAAAGCTCGATTATAGCTATGAACAAATTCATGAGCATTACAAAAGTTTTTGAAACGTTAGAAGATAGAATTGCTTTACGAACAATTTAATTTGTTTTAATAATTGAAATATTTAATTAAATATGTGTTATTCAAAGCATACTTAAACTAAATTAATGTTAGTTATCTTTAAATAATATATGATAAAGGTGTAATTAAATATTTGTTTAGTATAGTTGTTATAAGGGTCAGATTGAGCGGACCGGACCTAAATTTTAAGATTAATTACAAGCTCTTCTCATAAATTAGTTGAGCATGGCGGGTTCGGGTCAAGCCGAGCCTTATCATCATTATTCAAACCCGTCTCATGCAATGCAGGCTTGGATGGGCCGTGGACACCAGGTTTAGTTAGGCCTATAGCTATTTTTATATGATTTCTAACTGTTATAAAAATTGCTATCACTTTATGCCATCCAAATTTAAGATAAACTGCTAATTATATGTAGCTATTTAATTGCTTAATAAATAATCAATTTTAAACGTAGCTAACACGATATATCAATTATCAATAAATCTCAATCCTCAATCTTAATTAATACTCTCTCCGTATAATTTTGACGGTCAATATTTCCATTTTACGTGTTCAAAAAAGATAGAGATTTTTCCATTTTTAGTTGTTAGTTAGTGATAAATATACCAAAATATTCTTACCAATAACCACTCTTATTATTGTCATTAATTAGTCAAACTTATTCTTTGTAATAAATGGGAAGAGGATATTATGGTAAAGATACTCAATTTTCTTAATTCTCGTGAAATAAAAAATATTGCCTATCAAAGATGGACAAAGGGAGTAGATATTTTTCCATTTTTAGTTGTTAGTTAATGATAAACATACCAAAATACCTTTACCAATAACTACTCTTATGACTTGCCATTAATTAATCAAACTTATTCTTTTTAATAAATGAAGATATTATGGTAAAGATACTCCATTTTCTTAATTCTTGTGAAATAAATATGTTATCTATTAAAATTCAACTGAGGGAGTAGTTAATACTGTCATGAAACCATAACATAATGCACACAACAACTACTTGTATGAAATTTAGCTATATATGTGGTACATCAAATAATCACGAGACTTGCATATTCAGCGTTGATTCTAGTGCTATTACAATTGTTTTCAGTATATTTAATTTTAAATTTTTCTTCCACAGCAATATATTTAGTTTTGAGAAAATAAATCATAGAGTTCATAATCAATTAGTAAAATTGATTGAATATGTTGTTTAAAGTTATAATGTCATACAAAGCTTAATTGCAAAATTGATACATTGCTTTTGCTTATTATTTCTCATAATTAATTTTTATGAAATTCAAACATAAATGAAAAGAGGAAAGAAGTGCTTTATGTTAGTACTTAGTAGCACCCCTGATTGGAAATGGCTTTGTCACTATATGATTCATTGTTATTTTCGAAAAGATTTAAATCTATAACTCCCTTAGAAAATTACATATCTTAAATGGAAAAAAAATTGCTGTCTCCACCATCTCCTTCAATGTCCTCCAATCTATGCTTGCCATGTGGTCCATTTTTTATTTCTCTCTCACTTTCTCTTTTTTTCTTTTCTAGTTGTTGTATATGTGTCAAATATTGAATGTGGTACATAAAGAGGATACAAAAGTTGGGACAACGAATTTTTTTCCATCTTAAATGGTAATCACTCACCAATTAAAACCATGAAAAATACAATTAAATATTAATAATAAGATATCACAAATGTTGTTTTCTTTCAGAAAAGAAAAGTAACTCCAAAAATACAATATTAACAAGAATAATTAAAGAAGAACTCCCATGCAAATTGACACTCCAATCACAACCCAAAGTCCCACACTCTTAATCCCTGTACCAGCTGAGCCATCATCAACCAAGTAGTCTGCCAATGGCTGAGCGGCCGCCACCTTGGTGCTTTCCGATCCATTGGTCAGATTTATCACCGGAGTTATCGACAGAGTTGTAACCTTAATACCAAACAATTCCTCCGGCAACAAAACCTTATTCACTTGATAAATAGCCAAAGGATACTCTTTCCTTAGTGCAACATCAATATTAGCTTCAACAACTCCACTTGACACATTAAATTGATTCTTTTCGCTTGTAAAATTCAATCCGAAAATGAGGCCATCTTGGCCCGTGGCTAGAGTCATGACCGGGTTACTAACCAACAAGAGAGTGCTCCATGTATAGAATTTAGGAGAAACATGGTACATAACAAGTTGAACTTGTCGTTTCGCGGATAGACGATTTAGGGTTCCCGGTTCAAGGTTGTTGAAGGCATTATCAGTAGGGGCAAAAACGGTAACTCCTTCGATGGACTTCCCGAGTTGGTTGCTTACTTGGGTGTCAACTTGTGTTAAAGTTAAGAGGCGAATGAATGTGGTGAATTGACCAACTTCATCCAGAATTCATGTGAGATTGATGGGTGGCGATGCAGGTGGGGCTGGAGCTGAGGGGGTGGCGGTTTGGGCATGAGCGTGGAGGATGAGGAGGAAGAAAAAGGCGGTGGGGGATAGAATTGCCGCCGCCATTTGATGGTTTCCGGTGATTTTGGGATTGTGGATTGAGTGAGGGGAAGATGAGGATTATATAATGTATGGAGAGTTTGAATTCTTAAAGTTGGTAGTCAATCAACATGTCAATATTAATTTCTTCTATATGAAAATTTGGAGAAATTCAGATTCTTTGTAAGTCTAAAATTTAAAATTTATACAAATTGATATTTACAAAGTTTATTTTCATTTTTCCGTAACAATTGTATAAATGATGTAATAGTGATGAACATAAAGTAATATTTAGTTTTTTAAAAAGAATGTAAAGATGGGGATTAGGGAAGGTATATAATAAACTCTCCATATTACTCTATTAGTAAAAGCATATAATTCGTTCAATTAATTATTATTTCAACTTTCATTCCGTTTCTAATTTTATTTTCATAAATCTATTGCTATAATATTAAATTAAATTTGAAGTTCTATTTCTAGTTTATCCGTGCAATAAGAATTCTTCAATTAATGGGTGCTTTGTTATTTGTATTCAATTTCCATTAATTTTGATATTATTATTTTTTGTTGGATAAGAAAAATGATTTTGCAAGAAATTTGTACAATTCAATTCTAGAAATATAATTAAGGTTAATTAATCAGGAATTGATTGCAAATACATTTAAAGAGAAAAACTGACTCAAAAAAAGTAAAACAAGAACAAAATTTTAAGGATTTATTTGGAAGTAAAGTGTGATAGAATTTAAAGAACTGGGAACATAATAAAAGAAGTGGGGGTGAAAAACAGTGTTATCGAAACCTTACCGAACATCGAACTGGTGAAATTAATGATACATGGTATTACCGATATAACTGGTTTTATTAGTGATTTTACCGGATTATTACTTTTTAACATATTTAAATAACAATAATGACTTTGGAATTTTAAGAATACATAAAGAAGAAAGCCCTTAAATAATTGTTGGGGAATTGAAGTAAAAAAAAAGTCAGACTAAAATCTTGTAATCCCGTTGAAACTTTACTTCTGGGTCTTTCTAAACGGGTTTTTTTTACAAGGAAACGGTTTTTTGGAGGACTCTTTTTGATCAATGGCTCACAATTTTAGACAAAGCATTAAATTAATTAAAAATTAAAAGTGTGTGGATCCCAAAATATTATGAGCCATTGATCAAGAAAGGTCCTCCGAGAAACCGTTTATTTGTAAAAAAGCCCCTTTCTAAATCCAACTAAAAAAGCCCTTTGCATTGAATCCAATTCATATCAAATTAAATGTATATTAAATATATAATATATACTGACACATCAGCCTTTTTTTAAGAATTAGTATTTTGAAGGAGAGGTTCGATCCCTGATCATTCTCATCCAAACAATATGGATGTACCACTTAATTAAAGGTTAATTGATCATCAGCCCTATTTTTAAAGTAAATTGATGCAAGTTTTCTTCATTTTCAAACGAACATACTCCATTGAATAAAAGCAAGCGGGGCAAGTGCTGCTACTAAGTACTAGTATTACCTGACGATGCAGCGCTCTGCTAGGTTTGTCCATTCTTCTGATTACGATTCGATCTTCTGCAATGGAGGTTTCGGATCTCTTCCCTAAATTAGGGAACTCATCTCGCAATCATTCAAGCCCTAATGTTACGATACCTTCTAGTCCTAATGTTACGATGCCTGAAACTTTAGCCGAGGCGCAGGGTGCAAAATCATCTTATGCGGCAATTGCTTCTCACAAGTCTGATCGGACTCAAGCAATTCAGATATCTTCAGCTGTTATTACTGATGCAGGTGATGGTTATAACGCCGTCAAGGTGCCACAGGAGATCTATGATTCGAGAGTGGCTTCTTGTAAGCACTCAGTTGTTGGCAGGCTATTCCTGAATCCAGGAGAACAGCCATGGAAGCATCCCGATTTGAAAATCCGTCTCAATCAGATCTGGAAGAGATTGATGGAATGGAAATTAAGATCGCTTGGACGAGGATTGTATCATGTCATCATGCCATGCGCAGAGGCGATTCAGGAGGTTTGGAGGCTTGGAAATTTGAATCTGGCACCGGGAATTATGCGTTTTTTCCCATGGACTCCGAGTTTTGATCCAACTACATATAAGGCCACCACTGCCCAAATTTGGGTGAGATTTCTTAATCTCCCATATGAGTTTTGGGACAGGCATATCTTGGCGGGCATAGCTCGGGGAATTGGGATTCCGTTACGGTTTGATAAGAATACTGTTGTAGGAGAGTATGGACATTATGCCCGTGTGCTGGTTGACATAGACCTGTCTAAACCTTTGAAGGATCAAATTCGAGTGGACACTTATGAGTCTAAATTGTGGATTTCAGTGGTGTATGAGCGAATTCCACCTATTTGCTCAATATGTCAATCCATTGCGCATATCTCAGCTCAGTGTAAACGATAGGATAAACCTACTTTATTGAACCCACGAAGGGGTAGATCCATTACGTGTGTTTGGCGTAGAAAAAGGGACCAGCCTCCTAGTCCCAAATCAAGGAGAGCTGAAGCCCCGAGTCCTCACCCTGATGATGCGGCGGCCAACCCTGTGTTAAGGGAGGGTGTTTATGGTATTCTTGAAAAAACTCCATCAGTAACAGAAGCTTCAATTCCTGTGCAGAGAATTATTCCTCAAATTTTGGCTGATACTACTCCTGTAGCGGCAAAAACACCTTCAGTGGTGGTTAATCATTTGCATTTGACTCTGAATGATCACTTGGTTAGACCAGTTACACACTTTCAACGCCAATCAGGAAATGATAGGGATGGTTTGGTTGAAGATGTTTCAACAGAAAAGTTTGTTTCGGATGATCATTCAGATGAACAAACAAAAACAACTGATTCTGTTGGGCAGAAACGTTGGTCTGATTATTCTGATGATGATCAGGAATCTGAATCTCAAGGGATTTTACCTGTGCTTGAGGAGCAGCACGTCAGTTTGGCGACTGAGGATTTTAATCAGGATGATGGTGGGAAACACAAAAAACCCGTCGCGGTAGAGGCCGTGGAAGAGGTAGGAATTCAGCTGCCCCCCGTGGGAATGCTTGTTCCAGAGCCTCTCGTCAATGAAGATTCTCTATTGGAATTGTCGGGGTATTGCGAATTCCTCTACACGTAATACCCTGTGGAATTTATGTAGAGATCATAGACCAGATTTTCTTTGCATTGCTGAGCCTAAGGTAAAATTTCAGCCTAATGCTTGGCCTTCCAATCTTTTCGGTTTGCGGTTTGTTACAACTAATAGAAGGGAACTGCCTACTATGTGGGTATTCTCTTCGGTTCCTGGCATTGACTTTGTGGTTGGTGATCAACATGTTAGCTTACAAGGTCAGTTGGTGGGTAAACACTTTGCCGTTTCTTTTGTCTATGGCAGTAATTTTGTTCAGGGGCGTCGTCGTCTATGGCGTGATCTTCTGCATTTTAATCCTTCTTGTTCTTGGATTGTTCTTGGAGACTTTAATGTTGTTCGCGGAGCACATGAGAAAAAGGGTGGGAATTTTAATCCTGCGGGGTCTAGGGAGTTTAATGCTTTCTCGGACTCAGTTGATTTGATTGATTTACCTCTTAAAGGGGTTCAGTTCACTTGGCGTAATAATAGAGGTGGCGCTAGACATATTCAATGTTATCTTGATAGGGCTATGGTGAATTCTAATTTACTACAAGATTGGGACTCCATTGTTTGTGATGCCTTGCCGAGACATGAAGCAGATCATAATCTGATCTTGGTTTCTCTCTCATCAGGTGTTAATAAAGTTTCCAGATTCTGTTTTCAAGGAATGTGGCTTACTCATGAAACTTTTCATTCTTTTGTTGTTTCTAATTGGATCCTGGGTGATGGTATGCCGCCAATGCTTTCTCTTCCTACTAAACTTAAGTATCTTCGTAAACAGCTACGAATTTGGAATCGGGATGTTTTTTGTGATCTTGCTAATCGTATTCGTAATTGTCAGAGCTCCCTTCTTGAAGTGCAGAATCAGATTGAGTTGCATGGTCTAACTGATGATTTGGCCCTTTTA